>JADRCD010195696.1:0-10269 GCA_019843815.1 Montemys delectorum | reverse complement strand
TTATGTGCTTCCTCTCCCTGTTAACCTCTGGGGAAGAGACATTTTGCAAGACTTGACTAATGAGTAAAATTTAAACAGTTTTGTTGCTAAATGGAAGTGACCCACCTGATGGGCTTTCCATACAATCCTCAAGGAAAAGGCATCATAGAACAGGCTCAGCGCACGCTAAAATCTTATCTAATAAAACAAAAAGGGGGAGTCGAGGAAGCTCTACCATTAGTGCCATGAGTAATCATTTCTATAGCACTCTTTACTCTTAATTTTTTTTAAATCTGGATAGTCAGGGCCATTCGGCTGCTGACCGCCATTGCTTAGAGCCTGATAGGCCAAAAGAAATGGTCAAGTGGAAGGATGTCTTGACTGACCAATGGAAGGGTCCGGATCCTATCTTGATAAGATCCAGGGGAGCTGTTTGTGTTTTCCCACAGGAAGAAAACAACCTGTTCTGGCTGCCGGAGCGATTGACATGAAAAATCCTCATCACAGAAGATGGCTCCCCAGAGGACATCCCAGCAGATAATTCCTGTCCTCATCATGGCTCTTCAAAATATTAGATCTGTCACTGGCTCAAGGAAATTTACCTCCTGGATTTCTTCAGCCTTTTCTTTCCTTAAGGAATGGGTGAGAATTGGCCTGTTTGGTGTTGCCTTGTGTGCTGGCTTAGTGTTTCTTCTCTGGATGGTTTGCAAAGTCAGAGCCCAACAGAAACATGACAAAGTAGTAATTGCCCAAGCATTTGCTGCACTAGAGCAAGGAGCCTCTCCTGACATTTGGCTCAGTATGCTAAAAACAAAATAAATACTTAAAAGCTAATGGTCAGCGAGACTTAGCTCTTGCACCCCATGGGGTCTTATCCCATTGCACACGGGAGAGTGAGTCAAACTGCCATATGTCCTTGAGGCCCGCTGCCTTTGGCCCCTAAGACGGGAGTAGGCTGATGCCATAAACCATGAGCACACCAATGAGTAGTGATCCAAAGGATCCCACCGATCTCTTGGTGCTGGTAATGGACAGCACATCAGCTAGCCTAAGACACGGGGCATCGGCCAGAGCCTATCATTTAAAACAAAAAGGGGGAGATGTAGAGAGCCACACCCAAGCTGGTTATCACCATTACAAGATGGCACCGGCATCTGGTGTCTTCTCCCTGTAAACAAGTAGTCTGCGCATGTGCTAAGGGCCAGAGCACGCCAAGTCACAGCCCATCCCAGGGTGTCACATGAGGTAATGAGCAAACAGCCAATCAGAAATGAACATGCCGCTCCAGGGTGTATATAAGCAGTGCCTTTTCGGGGTTTGGGGTCTTCCTCTTAAAGATGCAATAAACGCTTGCTGCAGAAGGATCCTGGTGTCCGAATGCGTTCTTGCTGGCGAGACGATAGCACGGATCACACTTGCCTCAGAGTCCAGAGAGCTTAGTTCAGCGTGTCTTACCTGCTCCTCGATTTTGTGTTGTTGACTCTGTGCCACCTCACCTCTAACCCCCAAGGGCAGGCAGGGTTAGGCCACGGGTAGGCCAGGGCACAGGCAACAGCATGTATAGCAGCTTCTGGCATGACAAAAGAGATTCAGTTGCAATGAGCTTTAAAATTTAATTAAAGAATAAAATTTTAAATAACGGTAATATTTTAACAAGTACCTAGAGCCATCAGGGACACCTTTTGATGCTGCTATATAGAGACCATTAGTCATATTCCAAGTGGTCCAAATTAAGTAACTGTTTTGATGGAATTTGTCACCAACAAGCCTACAGATTTGGAAAATAACTTGAAGTATTACATCAGATGACAAATGATAGAGACTTCAGTTAAGATTACAGAGAATTTGGTATGGAATAACTTTAAGTGACACAGGTCTCAGTCAGAAGTGGAAAAATATGCTGAAGTATCCCCCTGACTAGTCAAGTAATTCCCTAAGGCTGGATTGTGGCTGAACTTGTTTGTCATGAGGATAATGTTCAACTAGGTAATCTACAGCAATATGGAGCACAGGGCTAGAGGTAAAAAAAACCCGTGTATTATGTTGAGAAAAACGAAGTTCTTAAATTTTAGTTAATTTTAACTAATGTTAAAGGAATATGAAAGGAATGTTACACTAATATGAAAGGAATAATGTAAAGTTCAAGGTTACTATGTCTTACAGTGCCATTTCAAGGTCTGGGGTTCAGATAGTTAGAGCAAAGTTCTTATTACAAATATATGAGAAAAAGTACTTTGAAGAAAGGCATACCAAAAGGTGGGTAGTGTTTTCTGACTCCAAGAATAAACAAATCAATAAGTAAAGTAAGCACCTTATAGAAAAACCTCCTCTAAAGTAATATTTATGTTAAAGAAAAGTAAATCAAAGTAGATAGCAAACTCATTTTATATCTTAAATTGTAGATCAAAATGCAGCATCTTTTATATCTACTTTTTATCACATGCCAATCCACTGACAATATGATTTTCTTGCATTAAATCTTTCTTTTTTTATTAATATTTTCTTTATTTACACTTCAAATGTTATCCCCTTTCCTGGTTCTTCCTCACCAGAAAGCCCCATCCCACCTCCCCTTCTACCTGCTTCATCTAACTACAGTATAAAATAAAATGTTTTGATTGGTCTTATACAGCACTTAGAAACTAGAGGATAATATAGTTGACACTATTCCGTCATATAGATACAACTCCAGTAAATCAAATAAGATTAGTAATCTTTTTCATGAGGGTTAAACTTGATTACCTGTTTGATTTGGATTTGGAATCAACAAAGAAACACACCTGCATTTGATTCTGGAAGGATAGTTTCTGAACAGATGAATTGAATGGGGAAGACCCACACTTAAGGTAAGCAGATTTTTTTTTTTTTTTTTTTTTTGTCAGCATTCCACTCAAAAAATGTCTTAAGGAAGCTACATTGCTAATTTGCCTGCCTACATTTTCTCCTTGTTCATGAGTGTTTCTGTTGCATCTGATGGTTGTTACAAGCTTTTTCCGACTTTAGGTTTGTTTTCTCTGACCTTCCAACGCCTGTAGTAGAATAATGGCACTCTATGAATCCGTTCAGCATTCAGTCTTAGAATAGACAGCTTTTGTAATTCAGCTTTCTGGAATAAGTAATTACCAGGTTTTCAGTCTTTCCATCATACAGGTAGATATTGTTGGGCTGTCCAGTCTAGATGACATTCTGACACATCCCCATTATAATTTGTTATCCATTGTATTGGTTTTATTTATCTGGAGAACCTAAGTGAAGAAACTTGTAAATCGTAATTACAGGTATATTTTTATATAGAAATTCTGTGAGAATAATTTATTTTGCATGAATGATCCAGGAGAAACCATAAGTGAGAATGGATTTTATGTTCTCATTTTTTATATTTAAATCATAGTTCGATGATTATGTAACCACCTTGCACCTGCTGAATAATATCTTTTGTCCCTTCAGGGTTTTTTTTTAATTTATCCATTTTAACTGCTTCATCAGCCATAAAATTATATGAATTAACAGAATACCAAGGAATTTATTGATACACCCACATATCGTGTAATGCTGTATAAAAGTAAATGTATTTTTAAATCAAATATTTCCAAGTTTGCCAAGAAACATAGCAATTTTTCTTCTCTGTTTTGAAATTTTCCATTCTTTATTTTTAATTTTTCATACTTTATAGTTTTCATTTCTATTCTTTTTATTTCCTTTTTAAAAATTTATTTATTTATTCGCTTCACAGCCCGATATCAGTTCTTCCTCTTCTCCCAGTAATCCTGATGCAAGTTTTTGCCCCAGTTCCACATTCTCCTTCTCAAGAGAGAAGAGGAAGCTCCCTTCTGGTGTCACACACCCCACTAACAAATACTCTTCCCCACCTATCAAGTAACTTCAGGACTAGGTGCACCTTCTCCCACGGGGTCCACACAGAACCTATGGATCCACAGGCGGGTAAACAATAGGCTTAGGGATAGCTCCTGCTCCAGTTGTTCGGAGACTTGCATGAAGACTAGGCTGCTCACCTGCTACACGAGGAAGCTCATGTGCAGGGGCCCAGGATCCAGCCCATGTTTGTTCTTTGATTGATGATTCAGTCTTGGGGAGCCCCCAAGGGTCTTACAGAGGGCTAATATTAACCATATATAGAGAGAGTATTTATTTTTCTCACATACAATACACTCTAACCACAGCTTCCCCTCTCTTCATTCCTCAAAGCCACCCCCACACTCCCACTGCCTCAGATCCACTCCTCTATTTCCCTTCAGAATAAAGCAGGCCTCTCCTGGACATAGACTCCCTTAGTATACCAGACAGCACATCAGTCTCATGATCTAAAGTTTTCTTTATTTAATTTAGATATAGTTAATTCATTTTTCCGTATCCTCACCCATTCTCTTCTCCTCCCAAGATCATGGCCTGTTCTTTTTCAACTATTGTTAAAGATTTATTCACATGAGAGAACATACAGAAATACAGCATGCTGTGTTCATTCAATATTTCCTGCTCATACATATTTCTTCTTTACATCTATCTATCTATCTGTCTGTCTGTCTGTCTGTCTGTCTATCTATCTATCTATCTATCTATCTATCTACCTACCTACTTACCTGCTCACCTACTCACTTTACCTCCCAATTACAGTGCTCTTCCCTCCTCTCCTCCCAGTTCTGCCCTTACAACCCATTCTCTTCATGATCCCTCCCCCTATCCTCAGAGAAGGAAAGCAAGCTCCTATGGGTACAAACCTGCCTTAGCACATCAAGTGTCAGTGGGACTAAGCATTTTCTCTCCCATGAAGAGAAGACAAGGGAGCCCAGTCAGGGAAAAGAGATCCAAAGTCAAGCAATATAACTTCAGTAAACAACATTCAAGACTCTTAACTGTAAGAACAACTTTATTTTTATTTTATGTAAGAGTGCAACCAAGTAGTTATTTTTCTTTATCTAGTTTACTTCAGTTCATACAATAGTCTCTGTTCTATCTTTGTAAGTTTAAATGACAGAATTTCATGCTTAGGAGCAAATGGCACTTGATAATTGCTGGGCCAATGGTATTGGTTTTCTTTAATAAGTTGAGATGTGGTATATCAAAAGTACTTCATAGTTGGCTCAAGATAAAAGACTATTTTAGAATACAAACTTGACTCCCTGGACTTAAATAAAGAGATTGAAATAAAGAGAATGTGTAATTTGGTGGGGAAGCAGATGTTGGCCTATTTGCAGGAGTTAGGTGAAGGAATGTACATATGGTGAAAATATATTGTATTTGACTCTCAAAGAGTCAAATTTGTTGTTGTTGATTTTTTTGTTTTTTTTTTTGGGGGGGGGGTTTCTGAGACAGGGTTTCTCTGTGTAGCCCTGGCTGTCCTAGAGCTCACTCTGTAGACCAGGCTGGCCTCGAACAAAGAAATCTGCCAGCTTCTGCCTCCCAAGTGCTGGGATTATAGGCATGTGCCACCACCGCCAGCTCAGTTTAGTGTTTTTATGGAACTCCTGTATGTATGAATTTTTGGGTTTCTGAATCTTCTATCTGCTCTTGAGGATCTTTTGTTTCAGTTGGGTTGCTGATCCAACATCAGTGTGATGAGTTTTATTTTATATTATTATAATTTATTTTGTTATTGTTCTTTATTATACCTTAGAAATCTGTTCTTTTTGAATGAGAGGCAGAAAGGGAGTGTTCCTGAAGGGTAGTAGAAGTAGGGAGAAATTGAGTATAGAAGAGAAATCTCTAATCAAGTAAGATTGTGTAAGAATTTATTTTCAGTAAAAAGTCTGATTATAATAGATGTATTGACTTATGTTCAGTTTGCTATTGCTCCAAGAATTTATTTTTTTCAACATTGTTTGTGTCATTGTGTGTGTGTGTATGTGTGTGTGTGTGTGCATGTGTGTGTGTGTCCACTTCCATATAGATTTTGAAACAATAATGTTTTTCAATTTCTGTTAAGAATTGCATTGTGATTTTGATGGAAATTGTACTTAGTCTGTGCACTACTATGACATCAGGTATTACTCTACTGGGCTTTCTTTTATGTGTAATTTGGTCTCGTCTCCCAGATTCCTATTCATTCTGCCATTATTTTCTCTATTCTATTTTTTTCATTTCTAGATTCACCTCACTTTCGCTTCTCATGGGCTTTCCCATGTCTTTCCAAAATTTTAAGTTCATATCTTGAATTATTTTCATTATTTTACTCAACTCATACTGTTTTATGTGGTTATCATTCAGGCATTCATTTACATCCTCTACGAAGTCCTTGAGCACGCTTATAATTGTTTTTATGAAGTGATTTCTTATGGAACAGTGAAGTTGTTTACTCAGGAAATATTATGTGGTGCTGCTGTCATGAGCAGTCATATTTTCTTGATCTAGGCTTCTAGAGTTTTACATGTAGCCATACTGCGGGTGGTGTGGGTGATAGCTGAACAGATTCATCAACAATTTCTTAGTTCCTCCCTGGAATTTTAGTCAAACTCCATCTATTCATGGAGCTGAATGGTGAGTAGATGACTGATGGGGGCTAAGAATGGTCCTTAGCTCTGAAACCTTCTAACTGTGGTTCTATGTTTTACTGCAGATGGTCCTGGTAGACCTTGATAGATACATTGATTTATAGGCTGACAGGTGTGGTAGCCATCTCTGGTTGCTCTTACCTGGTCATTATTTTCAGTTCAACTGTATTATTTGAAATTTCAATTTCAGTGTAACTTATTTGATGTACTAATATGGACTAATATTGCGAACTTACATTTTATTAAGATTCCAAACATTAAATTTCTTATTTTAGTCTTGTGCATTGGATGCCATGGTATTTACATGGTAAGCAATGATCAGTAACAATTTTCTGCTTTACAAAACAAATGTGCATATTCTTCACACTGATGCATCCAACATTTTTTATCATAATGCCTGTAACAAACAAGAAAGAAACAAATGAAACAATAAGTCACACTTAGAAAGCCATTGTCATTTATGAAACAAGAAGTTAGTCTAAAATTTAGTATGCCTATATTTATTTCTCTTACTTTATGCTAAGTTAGAGCAGGCCACTGGACAAAGAGAATATATACAACATTGAAATTAAATGTGAGCTCATATTTTTGTAAACTCATTCAATTTATAACCGGCACTTATGAAGTTAAGATGGAAGGCAACTGAGGAGATATTCATATGTTAGCTGGAGAAATGTGGCACTCCAACATATGTGATTCATAACAGTTTAATAACCCTAGAAAAGATACATATATAAACCAAATGCTTAATTTCAAATATTACATATCAAAAGACTCCTTTTTTGCTTGTCAACATAAAACTACTTTTAACATTGTCTAGAAATTGCTTTACTGACTTTCCTTAAAGCTAGAGACATGAGAACAGAGATTGTGACCATGTGGCTTCCTCCAGCTGTAGCCCTTTGTCTGCCATAGATGATTTATCAGGTTTTACATAGAAATAATTAAGACATTATTTTAGTGTGTGTTTAGCAAGAGCAGTTTGGAACAGTTTAAATGAGAGATATCGTTGTTTTCAGAAGGCTTGACTCTGTATTTTCTGTTCCTTTTAGCTGGCTAGTGTCTCTGCTTTGCTCCAAATCAGGTGCCTGTCTCCACTAAAGCCAAAATTTCAGGAATGAGATAAAGCTAATATTTCTATTTCATATATTGCATGTCACATTTCTATTAAAGACAAGAGCAATTTAGGTTAAAAGTGCATGTGCAAATTAGCCATCATTTGTGTGTGTAGAGTGGGAGGGTAAAGGAATAGAGACATTGCTGTAAATCATATAGCAGATTTGTTATATTGTTCTCAAATCACACGTGGTTTCCTTTAATAGAGTCTTTCCTACTATGCATGAGAACTTCCCCATTGTTATTCACATACACTTATTGTTCAAGAGCCTACAGCAGTGAGAGGCTTTGACAGCATAGTATGTAGATACCCTCATGAAATGACACACGCTTTAGCAATTATACACCATAGAGAGTTTTGCATTTTTCTCCATTAAAAAAAATTCATAAGTAATGAAAGGTAATTACAGTGTTTCGGGTGTGGTTTTGTTTTTTGTTTTTCTTTTTTTCAACACAATATTTTTATTGATTATTTTGTATTTTCACAAAATGCATCCTGATCACACTTGCTTCTCACGCCTCTGAGTTACATCTCCCCACTCTTGTTCTCCCCATAGGGGATACAGTAAGCACCAAGTCCAATTTGTGTTACTCATACACTTATTGGTGCATGATCAATCTCCTAGTACCCAACTACTTAAGGATAACTAAGACCCTCTCCACCCCCTCAGCTCCCTGGGGGAAGTCATCAAATGTGAAGACCTCACTTCAGCATCCCTATCACAATTTTCAAATTCTCTCAATGGCTTCCTGTGTAGACTGATTCTTTTTTCCTTTCCCTTTCTTTTCTTTTCTTTTTTTGGAGGGGGTGGTCACAAAATCCTTCCATATCTCTCATTCTCAAATATGAGTCTGCAGGTCCATGTGGCTACTGGAGGGCATGGTGACATGAATGTTCTATTCTGCTGTACAAGGCAATGTGGATGCATATGGTTCTTGTTGCTACCTTACTCCATGTAGAAGAACATGATTTGGGCTGCTGATGGGTGTTATGTGCAAGGAATCTTCTTTTGCAGGAATATTGATGTCTGGTTTCTTTTTTATTATTATTCAAAATTTGACGATCATTTAAGGATACTTAAGTCCTTTACATGGTACAAAAGGTTTTTTTATTAATCATTTATTCATTTAAATATTAAATAATATCCCCCTTCCTGCTTTCCTCTCTGCAATCTCCCATTCCATTCCCCTCTCTCCCTATGCTTTGCCTTTATGAGGGTGATTCTTCACCCATTTATCTACTTCTGCCTCACCCTTCTAGCATCCCCATACACTGGGTCATCAAACCTCCCTCCCTGCCACTGATGTCAGATAAGCCCATCCTTTACTACATATGTATCTAGAGTCATGGCTCTGTCCATGTATATTCTTTGGTTGGTAATTTTTTCCCTGGGATCTCTGGGTGGACCACTCCTCTAATATTGTTCTTCCTATGGGGCTGCAATCCCCTTCTGCACCTTCAGTCTTTCCCCTAGCTCTTCCATTGGAGCATTTGTGCTCAATCTGATAGATGGCTGAGAGTATCTACATCTGTATTGGTCAGGTACTGGTAGATCCTCTCAAGGAACAGATATATTAGGCTCCTGTCAGCAAGTTCTTTTTGGCATCAGCAATAGTAATGGTGTGGGGTTTTGGTGTCTTCAGATGGAATGAATCCCTACATGGAGTCATCTCTGGATGGCCTTTTCTTCAGTCTCTGTTTTAGTTTTTGTCTCTGTCTTTCCTCTGGATAGGTACATTACTGGGTTAAAATTTTTGAGCTGCATGAGTGGCCCCATCCCTCACCTGGGGCCATGCCTATCTACTGGAGTTAGTCTCTACAGGTTGTATCTCCCCTTTGTTGGGTATTTTGGCTAAAGTAGTCACCATTGGTTCCTGGGAGCCTATTGTTTCCCTGGATTCTGAGACTTTCTAGTAACTACCCCCATTCTTCATGCTCCACTGCTACATGTTTCTATTCAGTTTTCTGACCCTCTCTACTTCTCTCCTGTCCCTTTCAATATCTGTTCCTGCCCCCCTTTTCCCTCCCTATCCTCTTTCTGTCCCATGTCTTTCCTTCCCTCTAGTTCCTGTGATTATTTTGTTCCCATTCTATGTAGGATTGAAGCATCTACATTTTGGTTTTCCTTCTTCTTAAGCTCCATATGTATCATGGGTATTCTGAGATTTGTGGGTAATATTCATCAGATTTCTCAACAGAGACTCTCAGAGCCAGAAGATCTTGGACAGATGTCATACAGACCCTAAAAGAGCAAAAATGCCAGCTGAGGCTTCTATACCAGTAAAACTCTCAATTACCATAGATGGAGAAAACAAGATATTTCATGACAAAGCAAAATTTAAACAATAGCTTTCCACAAATCCAGCCCTACATAGGATAATAGAAGGAAAACTCCAACACGAGGGAAACTACACCCAAGAAAAAGCAAGAAATTAATCTTCTCACAACAAACCCTAAAGAATAGAACCACGCAAACATAATTCTTCCTCTAGCAACAAATATAATAGGAAGCAACAATCATTGGCCGGTAGTATCTCTCAACGTCAATAGATTCAATTCCCCAGTAAAAAGATATAAGCTAACAGACTGGATATGTAATTAGGACACAGCATTTTGCTGTATACTAAAGTCTTTAGAATCAAATTGCTTTATTTTCTAAGCATTTTT
>JADRCD010195695.1:0-30738 GCA_019843815.1 Montemys delectorum | reverse complement strand
CACACATACACACTCATACACACTCACACATCCTCATACTCACACACAGACTCACACACATACACACACACACACTCACACACACTCATGGACACATACACATATAACACATTCACACACACTCATGGACACATACACATATAACACATTCACACACACTCACACACAGTCACACACACTTACAAACACTCACTCAAACACACATACACTTACTCCTACATACACTCACTCACACACTCATTCACACATACACACTCACTCACACATACACTCACACACACTCACTCACACACTCATGGACACATACACATATACACTCACACACAGTCATATATACTCACATACACTCACTAACACACATATTCACACACACATGCTCACTCACACACTCATGTATACACATTCACACACTCACATAGTCTCACACATTTACTTACACACACTCATACATATATACTCACTCACACACTCATTCACACACATACAATCACACACATATACACACTCATACACACACACAACAATCACACACTCACACAGTCACACAGTCATGGACACATACACATATAACACTCACACACACTCACACACAGTCATGGACATGTACACATATAACACACTTACTCATATACACTCACTCACACACAGTCATACACACTCACACTCACTCTTACACACATTCATACATACGCACTCACATACACTCTCACACTCACACCCACTCACACACTCTCATATACATATTCATTCACATACTCACAAACTCACACACTCACTCATACATACACTCTCACACACACACACTCTCTCACACACTCTCTCACACACACACACACACATTTTCTCACGAACATACACACACCACACACTAGCTCACTCTGCCGGCCCCACTGCTCAGTGCCCTGGACACTCACAGCCAGCTGCTGCTGCAGATCCCTCACTCGCTGCTGCAGAGTATCCACCAGCTGGCTCTGCCGCTTGGTGGGGCTGCCACTGCTGTAGGTGAGCTGGGAAAGGCCGTTGAGCGCCTGCTTTAGTCTTTCAACATCATTCAGCAGTTCAGTTATCTTTTGAGAGACAGAGAGAAATTGTAGGAAAACATATACCATCATTGTGGATGGAAATCCTTATATAGAAATCACTCCTCACTGGAGACACGAGCTTTAAACAGCGTGTAGGATGCTGCCAAGATTCCACCAACAGAAGACACAGCGTACTATCCGTACAATTTCTTGGACTTGATTCCAGTAAATTTCTTCCAAAGACAACACCAAATTGAGAATAAACATCATGAATGTCCTTAGACTGGAGCACGAGCCTAGTTTTCTCTGAGCATGAAGGGCCTCTGCCTCTGATGTTTTGAACACTCGAAAGGGGTTTTATTAGATGGAGTGTGAAAACTGAGAAAGCTTGGCTCGTGTGCACACAGGATTAACTTATGTGCTTTCTTCTCATCAAGGGTTGTATTATTTATTCAAATAGTTTTTTTAATTTATTTTTTGTGTCTGTGTGTGTGCAGTGCCTACAGAGGCCAGCAGATGGCGTCATGTCATCTCCCCCGCCCCCAAACTGGAGTGACAGGTTGTTGTGAGCTGATGAAAAAACATCAGTGTTAAGTCTTCTGGAAGAGCAGCCAGCAAGTGCTTTTAACTGCTAAGCCGCCTTTGCAGTCCCAGGAGTTACACCGTTTAAAAACTGGCAATGTGCATAAGTAGATGCAGGAATCAGTTAGCACAATGATGTGTTACTGCATCCTAACAACATTGCACATAAGCCGAGCAGATTTAAATGCTAGCTCTTACGGGAAGACATGCTGCAGGGGAGGGCGAGGCTGGGGCTGCTTTCACTCATCCCACAGTTCCAGCACATACAGGCCATTTCATAATTACTCAGTGAATGTATTCAGCTATGATCAGTCTTCATTTTTCATCTCCATGGTACAAACTAGACATCTAACAGCTTAAAAAATATTATTGTGTACCTAGTCTGTAAAACTGGACCATAAGGAAGAAGACCAAGAGGGAAAGATACATTTAAAATCCTGCTCCTAAAATGTTTTATTTTAACGAATGGCAAAGCTAAAATGAACCTGTGGTTTGGGAGGAACTATTGGCTATAGGTTAGACTGATAAGGGTGAAGGGTTAAAGGTGTACAGGACACAGCAAAGCACCAAAAGGACCAAGCATCCCAGGCCAGGTTTGTAGAAATGCCTGTGGACAGAATGCATGGTGAGTTGGGCTCAGTGTTCCGGTGTAGCTGAGTAGGGAGCTGGAGTCTGGATGCTCCCCAGGGACCCTGACTTCTGGCAGCCAGAAGCCCACAAGATTCCGAGTCCTTGCTACAAGAAAGTGAGCTTTAGTCTTCCCATTTGTCCCTAACCATCAGCTGAGGGAACAGACAGAAGAAATGTCTTTGGTTTTGGGGCTTTTTCAATTTAGAATTTTCAACACACCTGGAATCAAACTGGAAGGGTGGTGCTTCATTAATGGCTCTGTAGATCTGTGTGAGGGGTTCTACGCTAGGAGGCGCAGCCCTACACCAGGGTTTCCCCCACCCAGTCTCACAGTCTGCCTGGTGCCTACCTTATTGTCCTTTGCTTCGATCTGTTTGGCGGACTCCTGTATCCTCTGCTGCAGTTCCATGATTGTCGTCAGGGACTTGTCACACCGCTCCTTCTGATCCTTGATCTCCTGCTCGATGCTGAGGTGGAGCAGCTCCTTCTCGTCCTTGGCCGAGAACTTCTCCTCACACACTTGGTCATACTTCCTGTTCAGACTGGCCAGTTTGTCATTTAAGTTGGAAATCTGGGTCTCCAAGTCATTCTTGGTAGCTTTATATTTCGACATGTCAACTACCTCTCTGGTCTCTAAGTTCTTCAGCGCCTGCTTGGTGTTCTGAACCTCTGTCTGGAGTTTGGAGACTTCCTTGGTTTTCTTCTGGCTTTCCTCTTCCTTTTCTCTCAGGCTGGCTTTCATGATTCCAACCTCTTTCTCGAAGGCTTCCTTTAGCTGCAGGTGATCTGCCAGGGTCACAGAGGAGTTCTTCTGGTTCTCCAGCAGCTGCTGAAGCTGGCTCACCATCTGCTGCTCTCTCTCCAGACACCTCTGCTTACTCTTCAGCTCCTCCTTTAACTGCTCAATTGTGCCGTTGAGAGATTTTTTTAGAGCCTCCACCTGTTCCAATGGGACTGGCTGTTTCTGCAGAAGACTTTGGGCTGCAAGGATCTCGGAGGTCTGTTTGGCCTTTTCTTCCAACAGCTTCTCTCTCTCACTCTTCACATCGCTGTACTTCTGGGATAGGTCCTTCAGCTGCTTGCTGAGTTCTTCTGTCTTCCCACTCAATGCTCTTTCTGCCTCCCTGGCCTCTTCCACCAGAACGTTCCTATCCTGCAGCTCCTTCTGAAGGGCAGCCAGATCCCTCCTCAGCCTCTCATTCTCTTGCTTGCCCTTCTTGACCTCGTCATCCCTCAGGCGACACTTGTGCACCTGCTCTGATAACTGCTCCTTCAGTCCTTTCTCTGTGGCCTTGAACTTGCGTTCACACTCTTCCAAGCGGGTGAGGGGTGCGTACTTCAGCTTGATGCATTCTTGGATGGTGTCAAGCTCCTTCTTCTGGGCCTTGATTTCAGCATGCAGCGTGACGATCTCCTCCTGGCCCTGGTGGTAGTCGGCCAGGATGGCAGTGTTGGCATCCTGCGCCTCCTTCAGACTCTGGCTCACCGTGCTCAGCTCTCTTGAGTGCTCCTCCAGGCTCACATAGTCAGCCTTCATCTGATTCTGAACGTTCTCCAGGTTCCTCCTCAGTACTTCATTCTCGTCTCTTAGTTTGGAGAATTCCTGGCTCGTGTCCTCAAACCTCTTCTTTGCATCCAGTAAGGCTCTGTTGGTTTTCTCCAATGTGCTGTTGAGGGAGGCCTTCACCTCCTCATGGGTTTTGGCAGGCACGTACTGGCTGCTCAGAGTCTTTTTCAAGCTGCTGTTTTCAGATGTAAGTGTGCGTATTTTCTCCTGACCCTCACCACATTTTTTACTAAGCTCAGACAGCTGCTTTTTCAGTTCCGCAATATTGGATTTCAGACCCATTAGCTCCTTTTCATGTTTCTCAGGAGCTACAAACACAGCTTCCAGGCGGCTGACATTCTTAGTCAACTTATCGTTCTCGGCCAGCAGTCTCTCTGCTTCCAGCTTCTTCTCCATATATCTCTGTGTTGCGTCTGAAAGCTTCTTATTCAAATCCTCCATGTTTACATCATGTGACTTCTTCATCTCCTCGCTGACCCTTAGAGGCACGTAGCGTGTTTTCATCTCCACTGTGAGGCTCTGCACCTGCTGGTTGAGAAGTTTGTTGTCCGAGTGGAGTTTTTCCACATCTTTTTGTAGCGTCTGGTTTTTGAGGGTTAGCTCTGACACTTTCTTCCCCAGCTCTCCAGACTTCTGCTCCAACCTGCTCCTGAGCTGCTCGTGCTCCTCGGGTCTGATGTGCTGGGCCCTAACACTCTCTAGATCCCTCTTCAGCTGTCGAATCTCCCCCTGAGAGTTTTCATAGTCCCGCCCCACCTCTGCCAGCCTTTTCGCTTTCTCGTTGATGTCATTGGATAACGAGCTCTTCATGCTTTCAAATTTCTCTGTGGGGACGGAAAGGGCCAGCTTAGCCCCCAGCTCCTTCAGCTGGCCCTCCAGCTCCGCGACCCGTCGCCCCCTCCTCTCCCGCTCGATTTCACACGTGCTGCATTCCTTCTGCAATCGCTTATTCTCTTCCACCAGCCTGCCCTCGTCTCTCTTGAACTCTCCTACCAGTATCTCGCTCTGTTTGATCTGGCTCCGCAGCTTTCCCACCTCTGCCAAGGCTCCTTCATATTTGCCTTTCATGTCTTTCAGCTGTTCCCTCAGTTCCTCGATGACCCGGTGGCTCCCTGTAGCCGCTTCATTGGTCAGGTGCTCTTTGAGGGCGAGGAAGTGGGTCTGCATTTGCTTGACTTTCCCTTCCGACTCGTACATCCTCTTCTGCACGTCTTTGAGGGCATCTTCCAGCTGCTTGATCTGCTCGTCTGAGTCCTCCTTGACTCTCTCACACTCCAGAGCTAAGGCTTTGCACTCTGCGACCTTGTGAGCCAGTTCATTTTGCATCTTCAGTCGGTCCTGTTTCGCCGAGTCATAGAAAGTTCGCATTGTTTCCAACTCTTTCTTTAAAATCTCATTTTCAGAGTATGAGGTCTGACTTGGTAAAGACAACTCCAGAGGCCTTAACATTGACCTGCTCTGCATATGGGGAGGTACACCTGGTGATGCACACTGCCAAAAAACAAAACAAAACAACACAACACAAACCATTAACCACAGAACCTAACATCACTGTGTTGACTTCTATTTTCTCGCTCTACACAGTGTCTACATCATCAGTAATCAAAAGGTTTGCAGATTAGGGAGAGACGGGTGGAGCAACAAAGGATAGATTTTGGGTAAGAAAAACAGTTCTGGGTAGGATTTCCTTATTACACTCAAAACATCTTGGGAATTCTTTTAAGGCAATTTCTAAAGAAAATAGCTGTGGCCCTGGGCTCAGTTTCCTTTCTGTAGTCAGCATACCTGTGTTACATAAGAACACTAGTTCTAACAAGTATACATGCTCACGATTCCATATGTCATGGTGTAGAATCTGTTCAGAACTTCAGGTTCTAAAGCAAGCCATCAGAACCCCCAAATCAATACTGCATTTTAAATGTGTAACTAACTTCATAGAATTATATATTATTAAACTTTTATTTGTTTGTTTGTTTCTTTGTTTTGTGAGGTACACATAGATGAGGTTAGAGGACAAATTTAGAGAGAGTCACTTTTCACCTTCCACTTGTGGGTCCCAGGGTTTGAACTTAGGCTGAGGCTTGCGGGTACACGCCTTTTCCAGCTAAGCCACCTGGCTGAGCCACACACATCATTGCATTTCTAATGAAATATGTGTGGCTTCTGAGCAGCCTCACTGTTAAGTCCAATATAATGCTCTTTACATTTTAAAAATAAAATTTATTCCACCAACATAAGCTTGCCTTGTATGAGAACTGTCAGGGAAATGTCAATCAACTAACAAAAAAGACATACATTTCCCTTCTAGCAGGAAAATAAATAGAAATCTTAGCACATAATATAAAACTTGATGGATACCTTGTTCCCTAGATTAATTAGTGCTGACAGAAGAGAAGTATAATTAAACTTCTGAGAGAGATAGCTCAACCATCAGGGCATATAATCATGAAAGACTTGATATAACTATTTTTACTTTCTCATCTAGTGACAATGTTTTTTATATAAGTATTAATTCATCGATAAATGCCATGGGCTACGGAGACATCCTATTATTCAGTGGGCAGAGTTTTTTGTTTTAAGCTATTTCTGGTAAATTAAAACTCCCTTGCTCTGAATCAAGAGAAAGAAATTGCCAACACAGAATACATTCCTAGGCTTGACCTGCCTCTAGACCAGCTCTCAACTGCTCAATTATCTTTGCACTAACACTAGTATAATTTGCCAGGAAATTGCATATACAGAGTCACACCTCCAGGCCATTCCACATATTACAATCAGTTATTTATCCAGTCTTCCCAGACACTCCAGCACTCCCCCACTAAAGACTTGTGGATTTTCACCATATACTCTTTCATTATTACTCTTTTCTTAATCTCGGTAGCTGAGGCTAGCCTCAAAAATCTCTGCATGTGAAGATGACCTTAGACTTCTGCTTTTCCTGCCCCCACCACCCAAGTGTTGACCACACAGACATTTGCCAGCACACCAGGTTTCTGCAGTGCTGGGGATGGGAGCCGAGGCTCTACGCATGCTGGGTAAGTACGTATGAAAATTAGCCAACATTCTACCTCTTGGAAATTTTATTTTGAAGTCTATTTTCAAAACAAAGGATATCTAATCTCAAAGAAAAATGTTTCAATGCCTGGACTAACTACTTTTGAATGATTCACACCTGTGTCCTTCCACGTGGGCACAGGAGGAGAGTTAACACTCTGTTAGGAAGCTGGAGATCAAAGAGGATGGGCAGAAATGCCAACCTCTTGTTTAAGACACCACAAACAGCGGTGTCACCCTGGAACTAGCAACATGTACTTGTATTATCAACTAAAAAGCAAACCCAACTTAGTCTGTGAAAACTTTACTCAGTAGTTATACAAAGGTTTCTTCTTTTTAGACAGACACAAATGTTTTCTTTTAGAAAATGTTTTGTTTTTTCTTTTTAGACAGGGTCTCACTATGTTCTGGGCTGGCCTGGAACTTGCTATGTACATCACGTTGGCCTTGAACTCACAGAGATCCACCTGCAAAGGCAAGCGTCACCACATCTAGCCGCTTGAGACAGGTTTTTAAGTTAAATAACAAACATCTTACCTGTGAGTCTGTCGTGTGCATCTGACCTTGTTTATGAAGCATGTCTTCTTTTCCTAATTAAAACCAATAAATGATATTTTACATATTCATGCCCATGTTGGACTAGTGTAAGCTAAAGCAGGTGTAATTTGTCCTTTACTATATAATCAAAATAAAAGCAGTACAGTATGAACCCATTCTTGTTCTGAAGTGGGCATGTTTTTCCCTTTTCAGTAGAAGGAAAGTCCCTCCAGCCTGCTGGACAGCAGGCACTAAGGCTGGCTACAGAGGCACAGAAGACTGGGCTGGAGATGGCTCAGGGGTCAGGAGTATCTGCTACTTCTTTGTGAGTTCAATTTCCAACACCCACATCAAGTAGCTCACACCTGCCTGTAACTCCAGCTCCAGGGGCCTGATGCTCTCTTCTTGCCTTTGTGGGAATACTTATTCATGCAGAGATGCACATTTTAAAGTAAAATATATACTTTAAATAAGAAATCTGTAAGACTATGAAGTTAAATATGCTACATGTAAAATGTATATAAGTCAAATTTACAGGTTAAACATTACTGTTGACCTTAACAGAGAAACAAAAAGATAGGTTTTCCAGAGAAATTGTATCAAACCAGAGAATAAGACAATAGAGGAGACGAGTTATGGATAATCCTATAATAACAAATAAATAATTGCTTATAAACATGTGAAAAATTTACTCACACTGAGATTAGTTTCTCCCCACCAGAAAATTGTATTTGTTTCTCTCCATTTCAGAAAAAAAAAAGTAAATCAGAGAGTTGGCTCAGTGGTTAAGGGAACCAGCTGCTCTCTCAAAGGATCCAGGTTCAATTCCCAGCACCCCTTACAGCTGCTCACAACTGTCTGACATCTCTAGGGACTCCAAAGCTTTCTTCTGTCCTCCGTGGACTGCATGCAGGGCCTCTGTGCCTGCCACATTTCACCTTGGGCCACAGTGCTCCTCTGAGCATCCCCCTCCGTGTGCTGGGGTATAACCTGCAGACAGGCTGCTGACACTCAGCAGGAGCAGCAGTGTGTACAGGGAGGTCCAGCCTGCAGCCTGTAGCAGTGTGTACAGGGAGGTCCAGCTTGCAGACACAGCCATCCCCGTTTGTCCTGAACTTTCAACTGTAACAAAGCCCCATGCATTCACACTTACGGTTACTTGAGTAACTTCCTGGTCCTGGATGATCACTCTGAAATCAGAAGTGTGAATTAAAACATATTAGGTGTCCGCGGTTTGTCTAATACTCTATTTCAGTTCTAAAGGATCCCATCCTTGAAAATATCTTGGCGCATGCCTTGCTCCTCTGGCCTGTTCCTCCATCTGAGCCTACAAAGGACAGAGTGCTGGTGACAGGGTCAGCTGGGGACCTACACTTCTCTAAGCACTCTGACTAACTCAGCCAAGTGCTTCAAGCAAACACTGCACTGCTTTGAACACAAGAAGAATGAGCTGCAAAACGACAGAGAACCTTGATGCCGCCCTTTTGCTCCTGCGGTGCCTGGGAGGGAAGTGGCTACAGGCAAGGCAACACGTAATTGGCTTTCCTGGAACTGGAAATCCCACAGCTGGGACTGACTCTGGGGTATTGTAATCCATGTTTTCAAGCTGTTGAGATGCAGGCTACTGAGCTGCAGCCACTGTTGTTACCAAATTAAAGCAGGGCAAAGGCCTACACATGGCAGAACAGAAGCGGTGGGGGAAATGAGCAGAGACACACCTCTCTGCTCAGGGTTAAAACAAATTTGGACTGTCCCTTTTCCCAATGAGACTAGTGCAGAGGTGAAAATATTTACCCCAAGGGTCAGGGCGGATCAGCTTCAACAGCTCAACACCAACTTCTAGCCTAGGAGAGCACCAGCCCAGTGTTTAACCCCTAAATTAATATCACCCAGCATTTCACAACTAAACTAACTCACCTCCACTAAATGCAGTGCCCAAAGGCAGAGAGAAGCATGCGTAAGCTTAGGCCAGCTGTTCATTCTACATGGCACTTAATACTAGAGCCTATATTCACTTACGGACTTATACACATATATATGTGGGGGGGGGGCAGACATAATACATATGGAGTTTAAAAGTTAACTTGGTTTTCTTGTCTTTTCTTAATTTCTCAATTGCAGCATAAACTAGCCTCATTCTAAAATTCCCAGGTTTCCCCCCAAATCTGAACAAGATAAATGCCTTCAGACAATTTATTTACACTCAGTTCATCAGAATACTGTGAACACTCAAGTCAGCTCCGTGTGTCCATGGCTATCAAGACTTAGCCCCTCAGATCCCACCCAGGACACAGTGCAGAACTCAGCTTGGACTGTGTACATCCGCCCACAGATTTTAACTGGTCAGATTATTTATAATGTCTAGCTCAAGGGAAATGCAGCACAAATAGTGCATGGGATTATTTTGGGAAAAATAACAAGAAGAAACACACCTGCACATGTTCAGTAGAGAAATTTCCCAATATTTTTTACTTACTGTCTTTTAATTTATGAATGCAGAGCTCAGGAATGTGGACATGGAGTGTTGACTTTAAATGCATTGTACTGGATTTAAATGACTAATTTCATAAGTACATAGAGGTAGGGCCTGGGAGTTTCCTTTTGCTTTAAAAAACCTTTGCTTGTATAAAAATTCATCACAATAAATATGTACTGACTGAGGAAAATGTCCCCATTGTCTTGACGGGAAAGTGACAAACAGGACATAGGACATGGTTACACCCACTGCGGGAGGAAGCAACACACACACTGTGTGCAAAGGAGATGAATGACTTCGGCCATGTGCATGACATGCCAAAATCACACCACCTACTTTTAACTTTTTATTTAAAAGCATAAATATAGCAGTTAAGAGCACTCATTGCTCTTCCAGAAGGTCCAGGTTTGATTTCCAGTACCCACACGGCAGCTCACAACTGTGTGTAACTCCACTTCCAGGAAATCCAATGCCCCTCCTGGCATCCATGGGCTCTGGTAAGTGACACACAGACATGCAAGCAGGCAAAACATCCATACACATAAATACATGTTTTAGAAGACTTGCATACTGGTTTTGAGATATGAAATATTAGTTATTTCCTATAGCTTATCATAGCCTACTGAGAGTTCTAAATGACTCATTTGCAAATGTGTGAGCCCCTTACTGGGTAAATCTCTGTCCCACAGCCCTTTAAGTACAGATAAAAAGGAAGCCTTGGCATGGGGATCACATGTGTCATTGCAGGCTGTGCTGAATAGCCAGAGTGTGAAAACATCACCTACTGCTAGACTTCACAATCATTATTAAAATGTCATCCAGGGCCATGAACAAGATACCAAAGGAAATACTCTAACCCTCAATGTATTCTGAGGCTTATAAAACTGTGTTTCTAAATAACCTTTCGAAGGCACTCCGAAATCTAAAACACTATTTTGTTTTAAATTTTAAAATGTACTGAAGTATCCCAATATTACCTGTGTAGTGCAACGACCTTCTACATGTGCACATCTGTCTAATTACAAACCAGATCAACAGTTTGAGAGCAGCGCCCTGCCAGACTGCGGTGAGAGAGAAGCCTGCCCAGCAGATCCCTGCCTGAGAGCCTGGGGCATCCCACATCACTTACATGGCATTCCCCCATTTTTAGAGGCACGGCACTACAAGTTCACAAGATAAAACAGCATGTAAGATTTTGAAGAAGTACAAGACAAGGAAGAAGGTTCAGTAAGACTCTGGAAAGGAATTAAATGTCACCCACACGCCACCACCAGCTGAGACGCTCTCACCTTGCCTACAAGGGGCATGCAGTTAGGGGACACATTCAGGCACATTAAGTAAAGAGTGGATTTATAATTCAAGTTCAATTCCGACACAAGGCCCCTGCCCATTATTCACTGTGAAGACAAAGAATAAAAGAAAATAATTGAATCTTTCTGTACCTCAAAATATTTAAATCTGTTTTTCAGGGCCTCGATGGTTCTTAAGCTTTCTTCATGTTGCTTTTCTTTAGCTGCCAAAAGGGACTTCAGCTTTTCTCTCTGAAATGGGAGAGAGAAAAAGAAAGCAAGCTGACCCTGTGCCCAAGATGCGCTAGCCCTCTGCTTTGAAATAGGAACCCATGTTTCTGCCCTTCTCAGTGGGGGCCTGAGTCTTCACTTCAGTCCCAGTCTCTATTTACAAGGCATGCATAAGCTTTAAAGTAAACCAGTAAACCGGAGCCGCCTACCTCACTTTCCAGATCATCTGCGACCATCACCTCCTACGGTTAAGAAGAAGAAACACGTGTTAATTCTTGAATGTTTACCTTTAGCGAGCATCAGCCTGGGAAATAGCTTGGGAAGGAGTGGTGAGTGTCCTGAAAACTGGGACAAGGGTGTGAGGAATCATGTCTCTGGGTACCACATCTGTCCTGTCAGTCATTCTTCTAACTGCAGAAGCATTAGATTCTTGAGTCAAGTGTCTCCAGACTCACCCGCTCTTACACCTCCGTCAACAATCTTCACTCTGAGTGCTGGTTTCCTGCTCTGCTCTTCCGGGGATACCTATCAGCTCAGAGGCTGCCGCTCTCACCTGCTCTCTGGCTCCTGTTCTCCACACTTGCCAAGTCTCTACCTTTGCAGAGGTTACGGGACATTTCTCCAGCTTTATTTTTGGAATCAGAATGTTCCCTCTTTAAACATCCTACTTTTAATGCATTCATAAAACATCCTCTTGTCTCATGGATAATATCAACAGTGAACAGTGTGGAGTTGTATTTTTGGATTTCCTTTCCCTGCACAATCCATTGCTTCTCTGTTTCTCCAATGTGTGCTTGGTATCCATATCCTGGGGCTGAGGCTCTCTTAGGGTATCTGACACTTTGGGTTTTCCTCAGTTCAACAGTGAGTGGACAACTCAGGAGCTGTACATCTGTGTGTCCCAAAGTGACTTCACAGCAAGATGATGCTATTGACCCTACTAGCTCAGGCTACAAGATTAAAGGAGGTAGCATCGAAAAGACAGCCGTAGTGTTCCTCTTCCTCATGAACACAAACATCACTTAAGATGTCACCACGACCACTCATCCTGGATAAGATGTGCACTCAAAGAGAGACTCAGCTAAACTGGACTACAAGAATTTTCTCCTTTCCTCCTAAAGCCAATGACTTGCAGATATTTCTTACACTTGAAATTTCTTATACATCCATTTCAAAAGGGATTTTATTTTATTTTGACTCTGTATATTTATGTGTAAGTAGATGTGCATGTGAGTGCAGGTGACTGTGGCAGTCAGAGGGGGGTATTAGAGCCCCTGGAGCTGGAGTAACTGCTTGCGAGCGTCTGGGCACGGATGCTGAGCCCTCTGCAAGAGTAGCACATTCTCTTGACTGCTGAAACACCCATCAGGTGCACACACCAGAGGATGCACCACATGTCACTGCTTCTGGGACTCTGCTTGGAGCAATGCCCCTGGACCACCTCCTCACTCCATCTGGCTTTCCTTCAAAACTCAATGAAGCAAAATCTCAAACAAGAAAACCCCTCAGAAGCACCATGGTGATCTGTCCTCTCCTCCCTTCTAAATGAGCACTGTCAGCCTGTCAACTGTCCAATGCTAATGTAGACATATACATATATATGTACACACACACACTTTATATGTATATATCATCATAACATATATACACACACACACACACACACACACACACACACGCACACACGTGATGTGAAGAGAAGAGCTGCAGGCGATGACTGACTGCAGATGGCTGTTACTGCTGGTGACACAGCTTTTGGGTTTTCTTTTTAATTCAGACTATTTACCTCATTCAGCTGTAACTGTAAGCCATTGACTTTATCCAGGAGAATTCTTTGCTCTTGCTGAATCTTCCTCAACTTCTCTCTCAAATCTTCATTTTCAATCTCTAGATCCTTTAATAATAAAGAAAATGTATCAACATAACAGAGCAATAACACAGGGAGATATTGAAAGCACATCGCTACCACATGAGGATAGATATTAAAGAATAAATGATAGAAAAGGGGGGTTGGGGGGGGCCGGAGGGATGGTCCCACAGTTGGGTGCTTTCTGTCCCTACAGAGGACCTGACTTAGGTTCCCAGCACCCATTTGGGCAGATACCACCTGCAACTCCAGCTCGAGGGGATCTGAGATCTTCTGGTCCAGAGGTACCCGCATTCATATGCACACAGGTGTGCATACACACACACACACACACACACACACACACACACACACTAAAATAAATATCAATCTTTTAAAAGTTTTCTGTGCATTTTGTTTTCTTGGCAATGCTTGGTTTCAAGCTCAGGGCCCAGCACATACCCTGCCACAAGCCACACCCTTCATTCACAATGTAATAGTTTCAACCACTCTCATGTGATTGAGAAATCTGAAAACCAACAGTAAAATCACTGCTGTAATAGCTGGTAAATATAAGCAAAACAAGAACATGTAATTGTCATGGTGATAAGTGAAAAATGCAAGCAACTTAGAGAGACAAAGTATCAGATGGACGTGCACTCTTAGCCTTTGCTTAAGAATTCTCACACTTAGGAGAGCATTCCAGCCCTCCTCCTAAACTCATCCTCATACGTCGGCTCCAACAAAGCACTGCCATCTCCTATACAAGAGCTCAGTTTACATGTTTTAGGTGTGTGTGTGTGTGTGTGTGTGTGTGTGTGTGTGTGTGTGTGTATGTGTGCACTCACACCCATGTGAGTGCAGTGCCCCCAGACCAGAAGAGGGTGCTGGATCCCCAAGAGCTGGAGGTACAGTGGGTTGTGAGCCACCTTTCACACCTGTTGGGAACCAAACTCAGGTTTCTTGAAAAAGCAGTAATGTTCTCTTAATCACTGAGCCATCTCTCCACCCCTGCTCCCCAAGCCCTTTTTTTGAGACAGGGTATCCCTCAGTAGCCCAGGCTAGCCTTGAACTCATGACAACCTTTGTCCTCTGCCTCTCATATACTGGGAATACAGGCATGAGCCACTTCATCCAGTGATAGTCTACTTTCTTAATGCTATACCACAGAGTAAAAACCCAAACCAAACGCTTTCATTCTGTCAGACCGAAAGTAGTGTTCAATTTAGTCCAAAGGTAGTTCAATTAAGGACACTCATTAAGGCTCTTTCTACAATATAACCCATGTAATAAATCCTTCCGATACCTTTAGCCAACATGAAGTGAAAGTGCAGCTAGCTCAGGGGAATGATTTTTCTTAATCAAAACAAATACTATTTTAAGTTTGGGTTTCACTCCCTTAGCATTAGTGGCCCTCACTGTAAGCACTATAAGTTTCTAGAGTAGACATAAATGTATGGTTTATATGGTAATAATACATTGTTACACATATATACGTATTTTCAATGTTATCGGACTTACTGGTATAAGATTCATAAGAAAATTCAATTCCTAAGGAAGGGACTGGCGCGAAGCCAGCTGCTGACCGTGAGAGTTTTCCGTAAGGTCCCCACCGTCTCACCTGCTAATCTGCGTACTCGCTTCTTCTCACTGTAAGCACCATTCAGATCATCCTTCCTCTTGAATTACAAGCATTTGTTTATTTAATTCATTTAATGTGGGGGAGGAGGGGAGTCTTGCAGAAGACGGGCCTTCTCCTTCCACTCGGTGGGACCCGGGTGCACTCAGGTCAGCACACTTGGCAGCAGGCACCCGTGGGAGCTGAGCCTCAGAGTGTGTGGTGCTTTGCCAGCCAGCAAATATACGCTTGCTTCTCTTCTTACCTGAAAGCTGTGGTGCTCCCTCTGGGTTGACTTCACACTTCCTTCATCTTGAGTGTGTGACAAATTCCGCTTTTGTAAAACATTAAGAAAACAGCAGTTAGGATGTGCGAGGTGACAGAAAAGTACACTTTCTCTTAATGTAGTGGTTCTCAATTTTCCTAATGCCGAGACCCTTTAACACATAGAGGAGTTTCTCATGTGGCGGTGACCCTCCCCCCAATCATAAAATTATTTTTGTTGATACTTCATAACTGTAATTTTTCTACTGTTATGAATCATAATGTAAATATCTGTGTTTTCTGATAGTCTTAGGTAACTTCCGTGAAGGGGTCATTCCACCCCCAGGTTGAGAACCACTAGTAATGAGTATTACACCCATAGGTGGCTTTCAACTCATCCAATGTTACACTTCCCCATCCTCACCACAAGGTGGCAGCGTTTCCATTTAAAACTGACGTGTAACTCATGAGCGATACAGGCATTAAGTAAACCAGGATTTTAAACCTTTTAACTGTGTGAGAAACACAAAACAAAAAAGGCACTCTATAAATTGCCACTGTCACCAAAAAAGAACAAACCCATTTAAAAACACTGGTAGAGGAAGAGGAAATCACACTAAGTTTGAAAGACAGTACGGGCTTCTTTACTTCTCTGAACATGGCTGGAGAGAGCTCAAGAAGCCAGTGAAGGAAGAGACAGACAATGGCTCAGCCGAAGCTGCAGAGAGCGCCGCAGAACTAAGCAGGGTATGCCTCTGCTTTTGTGCACTTGCTGCTGAAACTCTATTCCAGCATAGCTTTAACAAAGCCACAATGCACCACAATGCAGCAGTTGAGGACAAACACTCTCTCTTAGTGCACACACGCCTATCTTTAAATCTGCACAACAGCTAATACAGAAAGCTACTTCTCTGTTCTTGAGTTGTTTTTTGTTTCTTAAAGCTGTTGATTTAATTCTTCAATGATCTATTTTTAATATTGTTAACGTTGTTATATGAGGTTTGTTTAGTCAAGCTTCAGACCACCATTTGAGCAGGTCTGGATGGAGCATTAGAAGGCAGGGCTCCATTACAAAGTCCTGCAGCCATCATTTGGCCTGCACTGTTTTCCCGGCTCTGGTCACCAGATGGCATCTGACAGCTCTCAGGTCACTCCATTCGGCTCTCTCTTCCTCCTTCTCTTCCTGACCCTCACACTGTCCACTCTCACCACCAGCCTCAAATGTACTACATCAGTTCTACCCATTAAGGCTCAGGAGAACCTTCCAGGCACTGCTGGCTCCCTGTGACAGCACTGCACACTGACTGGGGACTTCCATCTTGCCTCTGCTAGTCAGGAGTCCTGTGATGAGATATAGCTAAATTCCTGAGCACCCGAAGCCCTTCTTAACCTGGCGCCTGGCCTCCTTACACCTGTGCACACTACTGCTGTCACACTGGCCTCGACACGCCCTCCCTCAGGAAGGCCCCTCTCATAGCATGTGTTCTTCGCTTCATTATCCCTCTGTGCTCTGTGCAGTCTTTCTTCACAGATCTGCCACGACACAGTGTCCTCCTTGGCTCACTGTGCATCTCTGTTACTAACCAGAGCACTCCAGGAGGGCAGAGACTCCACACATTACACATCCCTCAGCACTTAAGAATGGCAACTGGCACCCTACAGGTGTTCAACAAACCCCCCACTGAACAAAGGGTGGTCTGCCTTTGTCCACTACATTTGGGCTCTCTGACACTACACACGCAGCAAAGAACAAATCCAGTCTACAATTGATCTCTATTCATATATTCAAAATCAAAGAAACATGGGATGTGGAGCTATTTTGTCTTATGTTCCCAGCAAAATATTGATTCCTTGCATTCACTGAGATAATCCCTACGTTAGGAAGCTAAGTTCCATTTCCATACTGACAATCAATAACACTTTATTTTAAATACATGTGTATTTCAGAGCTCTACTCTTTAGTTTATCTGGTCAACAGGGAAGACTGGAAGCAGTTGGTCCAGACAGAAACATCAGCAACAGACAAGACCCATGCATGAATGTGCGCTGTGTTCTGATGGAGTGAACAGCAGGCACACTGCGGCTGCAGCGTGGCCTTCAGATGGGGTGACAGGGTGGATGGTGCGATGAGAAGGAGATGCTGAGGAAGTACCTTTTCCTTCCTCCTCAGAGGTGGGAAGCAGCTAGACTCCCCGACTAGAGCAACATGGGGAGCCCGGAAGGGAGCGGCCAGCAGAGGAGGAAAACTGCCAGCTCAAGCTTTGGAGCCAGGGTGTCGTGAACCAAACCCCATTCTAACTTGGAGAGATGAGAAGACAAGGTAAAAGTTCTACTCAAAGTGGGATGCAAAAGGGGTGGGTCACAATGAGATTTGTTAAAATTAGTACCAACTACAGTGTTTTGTGGATCATGCTATTTTTTAAATTACTCAAGCCCCCCAAATAAATGGATCTAGAAAGGACACTAAAAAGAAATAAGACATTAACAGTGGTATTGAAATCACAATATATAATCTGTTTTGAACTGTGTTCAGGAAGGTGTGTTGGTACACGCCTATTCCCTCTGAGACAGGAGGACAGCAAGGCCAGGGTCAGCCTGGGCTACATAGCAAGACTCTTGTCTCCAAACACAAACACAAACCTGCTTTTTTTCTTCATTTCTTATTTCATTGGAAGAATCTTCTATAACAGTATAGTCAGCTCTGTTGTTAATGCCAAAATGCCTTGAAGAATCTCAGTAAGGTCTGCCCCTCATCCAGGAAGAGGTGGGGTGTTCAAGGCCCTAGTCGGGATGTGACTTCTTATGGCACAGTATTATTAACAAGATCTTGTGCCCTGAACACATACTTTGTTGGCACTGATTATCTGAGGGCAGACATGTGGTAAAACTCAAAACACCCATGTGTAACCACTGACCAGTTTTAAAGACATTAGTTAAGTGGTACAGTGAATAGTTTTAAATGTAAGTAAAGGCACACCTGTTGCAAAGGCGGTCCCTTCCTCCAAAGCTCTCTCCCTAAGGATTTAAAGAGAAGACCCGTTAGATAGCATCATAAGCTAGGTAGAAGGCTTCCCCAACCTTACCATCCGGGTAACCTGGGGAGGCTTCCCCAACTATCCCGTCAGGGGAACATAGGCTGACAGGCATCCCCAACGGGACCACAGAGACAACATCCAATTTTCCTTTACAGCTTTAATTTTCCTTTAGAACTTGCTACTTTTTAGTTTATTCCCAAAACTTGTGTTTAAAATGGTAGTGAAATTGTTTTACCTACCAAGACAGAGAAGATTTTTTAAAATGATGATATTTATATAAATAGAAAGGTAACTTATCAAGTTATACAAAAACTTAAATATGTAATTGAGTAACTCAAATTGTAGGGAATGATCTTTTTAAAGATTTGTTTTATTTTTTTCCTTATGAGTATGTTGGGGGATTCATGCGTACAGTGCCCACAGAGGCTAGCAGACCCCGTGGAGCTGAATTCACAGGCAGTTAGGAGCCACCCAACTTGGATGCTGGAAACTGAACTTGGATCCTTTGGAAGAGCAGCAAGTGCTCTCAGCTGCTGAGCCATTTCTCCTGCCCTCCAGGGACTAATCTAAGTGATTATAAAATATGTAAAAAAAATACTTACACACACATTAGTAGAAACCTAAATGACGTAAACACCACCTACCTAAAGTTGCTTTGTTTAAATAAATGAAATTTTGTGTATCAATAAGAAGTATGCTACATACAAACAAAATTTTTGCAGGACCAGTCTTCCAAATGCATCCTATAACACCACTAAGGTCCAGTTCAGAGTGAGGGGGGCTGGCATGTTTCTTTACAGTATGGGACAGACTAGAAGGGGTGGGCTTCAAGATGTTCATAGAGGTTTCCCAGAGACAGAGCGAACAGCTAACTTTACTGAGTTGTTCTATAGATTCCAGCTTTTCCTCAAGAAACAAGCATATACTTGGCACAGGTGTTTGGCACATGCCAGATGAATATTTTAAATACACTAATACCTTCATTAAAACTTTTTTTTGACAAGTCTAGGGCTAAAAAGGTAGCTCAGTGGTCAAGAGCATTTCCTGCTCTTGCAGAGGATACAAGTTCAGTTCCCAGCATCCATTCTGGTGACCCACAACTGCCTGTAACTGTAGCTCCAGGGGATCTGATGCCCTCATCTGGCCTCAGTAGGCAACTGCAGTAAGCCCCATACACACATATATACACATAATTTTTTTAAAAAAAAAATCTAAACAAATAAACCCAAAACAACCTTAGGATCTCTGTGGGGCTTGCCTAGTCTACTAAATTCCAAGATGCCCAGGACTACACACTAAGACCTTGTCTCAAAACAAAGAAACGAAAAGGTTGGTAAGTATAAAAGCTAATCACCTCACTCCTCCTTATTTACATTAGTATGGGCAGCTTTTATGTGTCCATTACAGTATTAGTAGGACACCCACATTGCCTCTTCTTCCTCAGCTAGAGTCAGGCCACGGTGATCAGAGGTAGCCTGAGGAATCAGACATCAGTGTGGCTCAACTACCCTGACACAGGAATTCAGCTCCAGCCCCCTCGGGGAAGCTCACAGCTGCTCTGGCTCTGGGCATCTCATCCCCTCATCTGGCCTCCATAGTACCTATTCCACAAATTAGTGCATAGACACACAGAATTAAAACTAGAACTTCAAAACATTTAAAAACGTGTCCTTTATAGAAACCTACTGCTACCTTTATTTTCTAATGCCGTCTTTAGTAGGTTCAGGATGTCCAGATTGTCACCAATTCTTGCGTAGTAAGAACTGTCATGGCCAAGGGCATCCAGCAAGGTCAGGTCGGCACCATTTTTCACAAGGACTTCTACGGCGTCTCTGCAACCATACTCACAGCCCAGCATGAGAGCTGTCCTGAGAGCAGACAGAAAAACCAAGACCTTGTGTAAATTTCAAGGAATGTTCCAGAAATACCCTGTTAGGAACCACCCCCCCTTTGAAAGAGCAGATGCCACCTCAAGAAGTTATATTTCCTATGGATTCAGATCTTTATCTTTTTGTGTCTTCAGCTCATTACATTTCTAAAATAAACAAAAGTCCTGTTGCTTTGTGTTTAGTTGCAGAGAGAGAAATGTAGCTTCTTTTTGTTGCTGTTTCCCAGCTTCAAACTCACTGTGGAGCAGAGAATGATCTTGCATCCTGTTCCCGCTGCCTCTGCCCCAGTGCTAGGCTTACATGCCTGTCCTTCCATCCTCTTATACATTTTAACTACATCAACCACTAAATCAACCTAGTTTGTTCCAGTTCTTCAATGTCCTACTGCAAAAAAAATCTTCCTTAATTACATTTGTCTATTCAAAACCCAAATGTTCAAATGCTTTGGTGAACTAATCAAATTCACACAAACTTTCCCTACAGATCCCTCCCCCAGCGGAGGAATCAGATTCCGCTCTTGATGTCCTGTTTAAAGGAGTCTTGCTGGGCTGGGGACGAAGCTCTGTTGCACAGTGCTTGTCTAGCATGCACAAGGCCCTGGGTTTGATCCCCAGTACCCTGCAGGCAGGGTTGTATGTGCCTGTGATCTCAGCACCCAGGAGATAAGGGCCTGAGGATCAAAAGACCAAGGTCAAACTTAGCATCATGGCAACTGTGAGGCCAGCCTGGGATACATGAGACTCAGTCCTAAGTAAATAAATAAATGAATAAATAAATAAGCAAGCCAATAAATAAGTAAAGCATAGGAGCCAGGATGAAAGAGTCTTGCCCTCATATGCAGGCCTTTCACTCTCATATCATGAATCTATCCTGTTCCCACATGAACACATGAGCATCCCAGACTTGTGTCTACAAAGAAGTGTCATGTGGCAGTACACCTAAGCTCCCACCTAAGTCAGAAGAATCCTAGAAACTCTTGTCATATCCACCCTCAGCACTGAGAGGACAGACACCTGATGAAACACTGACAGATCCTGCCTCTGAAAGTGGGTGAACTAATCTAATGAGTGACTCCCTCCATAGCTAATAAAATACCTGAGCCTATATCTACTAAACTGATTGACCCTATAACTACTGTGATTTACCCTCCATCTACTAAAGCAACTGATCCTACACCTAATGAAGTGACTAATCCTATATCTACTAACGTGTCTGCTTCTATACCCACTAACATGACTGACCCCATATCCAATCAAGTGACTTACCCCAGCGCCACTAAAATAACTTATCCTATATCTGACTCCTGTTTCAATTATGAACATTGGATATCCTTGTCTTGTTTTTCTATGCATGCTCTCTTCTGTAGCCATGGCCCTTTTGTAGCTGCTATCATAAATACCTATACATAAATTAATAAAATTTGTCTTACTAGATTAAAAATGCTAAAAATATAACAAGAAAAACTTAAATAGTGTCAAAAATTCTATTTCCCAAACCATCTGCTACAAGCTTATACAAATATGATCACCTCTGCTCACTTCGGGGTTGAATTTCCAGTGAAAGCAAAGTGCTTTGAAGCATGTCAGGTGGATAGAAATATCAAGCATTACAATGGGGTCTGCGCAGTAATTCTTCTTTAATCCTAAGTTTAACTTTAAAACCGAATCTTCTTAGTCAGGCCTGGAATCAGGCTCATGATATCTAAGTAAACAGGGTAATGCTGAGATGCCTCAAGCACTCAACCACTGGTGCTTTACTGAAGCATTTCCTTCTTTGAAATACATGAAAATAAAGTGACTTACAGAGGGCAGAGGGCATGGAGCCGTGGCACAATATGATCTATATACAACATATAATTGTAGGAAGATATCCTTATGTAACATAGCACTGTGTTCAAGGAATATATGCCAAAAGAATTTTAGAAAACACTTCAAAAAGAAATATCTGCATAATAAAAACTCAAGCTAAAAATAAAAACTGATACCTAAATACCATTTTATTATATCTGTCAACTTCCAATGAGTTACGAACAATAAGATGAGCGTTTAAAAGAATAAAATTAAAGTAAATGGGCATGTATTAGTAATTACAAATGCTCAGAAATTTTGATTAAAAATATCATAATAAATAATTGAGGGAATATTTTCCAGTTATTTGTCAACAGAAAATAACTAAAATAATAATTCTACTGTAAACAAGCATTGTGACATAATTGATCAAGAAATGAGACAATTATAGACAGAAATTACCACACCATGTCAACTGAAATAGCATTAAATACAGAAGGAAATATCAATGAAGAGACTCTGTCCAGGTTAGTTTTGATTGACAACTCAACCACCTTAGAGTCATTTGAGAAGTGAAGCCCCAGTTGAGGGATTACCTAGACCAGACTAGCCTGCAAGCATACTGTGGGGGATTTTCTTGATTGTTAATCAACATAGGAGGTCCCGGCCCACTGTGGGCAGCACCATGCCTAGGCAGGTGAGTTTGGACTATATATGTATAATAAAAATTAGCTGAGCATGCACCTGAGAGTCAGCCAGCAAGCAGAGTTCCTCCATGGTCTCTGCTTCAAGTTCTTGCTTGAGTCCCTGGCCTGGATTCCCTCAATGGTAGACTGTGCTCTGTAAACTAAAATAAACCCATCCCCACCCCAGCCAAGCTGCTTTTGGTCAGAGTGTTCTATCCCAGCCACAGGAAGGAAAGCAGAACAAGCATTTAAGGCACAGAGTGAATTCAGGCCTGGAGGCAACATTACTGAGGCCTGACAGGCTTAAGGGGCATCCCCGAGGAAAACCCAAAGTAGCTCACTGCCAAACTCCAGGGTACCCAAGAGCTACTTTAATCTCAAGATATTCTTTCATGTAAAGAAACAGACTGTAGAAATAATTTTCTAAATTGTCTTTAAGTGTGCCTATAACACTAAAAACCTTTAGAAAGTTTTAAATAACCAGGGTAGGATTCCTCTTTTCTTAGGTTTCTGATCCAAATATGGGCCCTAGAGTAGTAAGAATTTTGGTTTCTTTAAAAAGGCAGTTATGTTACCGGGCGGTGGTGGCGCACGCCGTTAGTCCCAGCACTTGGGAGGCAGAGGCAAGTGGATTTCTGAGTTTGAAGCCAGCCTGGTCTACAGAGTGAGTTCCAGGACAGCCAGGGCTACACAGAGAAACCCTGTCTCGAAAAAAGAAAAAGAAAAAGAAAAAAGAAAAAGGCAGTTATGTTATGGGAATATGTTTTTGTTTGTATTTCAGATATGAGATATGGAGCTGCTTCAGTCTATGACTTGTGTCCTGCTCTGGCAGGGTCGTGATTCTGCCAGATACAGATAGTTTATCTTTGGAATTCTGGGGACTCTTGAGAGTATACAGATGCCAGAGGTGGGGCTGCTGCTCCCCCTGCTACCGCTGCTGGACTCTTGTTTGCTGGTTGGCAATATCCTGACAATGAAGACTGGACTTGCCCCCAAGGAACTAGATGCCTCTAATCAGCAGAAAGTAGTCAAATAACATCAACACCCCCTTTCCCTCTAATCTTTCTCTCCGACCTAGTGTTGAGAGGTCGGAGGGATAGGGTGGTAGGGAAGGGAACCCAATACAAGTACGGTGACACTCAGATTGCTGCTTTTTCTCAGCATCCATTGGCGGAGAGCAAGATGGGAAGACCGTGTCCTAGCAACAGTGTCACAGACCTGCAGCTGCCACAAGGAACCACCACAAAAGAATCACCTGTTTTGTTTGTCTCTGGAATTGACATCCGCCCCTCTGTCTATCAGCAGCTGACAAATTGTTGGCCTGCACATCTGAGTGGCCAGAACAAGTGGTGTCCGCCCGTCCTAAGTGACAAGACAAATACACGGACATTATGGCAGGAGTCTTCCGGGAAGCGAGTGCCACGACCGTGTCGGTTGAAGGAGAGGAAACAAACCGACTTACTATATCTTTGGCATTCACAGAGGCGCCGTGGTCACAGAGCAGCTGGATGCTGGAAGGACAGTCTGCCATGGCTTGGAGAAACAAAGGAACAGTGACAAACAGGGGGGTGACATTTCTAGGTCCATGTAAGGCAGCCTAAATACTGCACTCTGCAAGCTACCAAACACCACATCCTTGTCTCTCAGCCTGGCACAGAAGGGGAGCTCTGCAAACTGTAGAATTATTCATTCGCTTTGCACGGCTGGCCAACAGGAATCTGCATTATCCCTCCTTACCTCTTCCCTATCCACCAAACTGGTTAACCCAGAAATATTCACTGAATAAATCTTTTATTTCACGACTTAAGTTTTATCTTACTTTTAATTATGGGGGTGTGTGTGGGGAACAGTGTGCACAGGCATGCAGTCCCCACGGAGGCCAGAAGAGGCCGTCAGATTTCCTGGAGCTGTCGTTAGCCACCTAATAGGGGTGTAAGGAATTGAACTCAGCTCCTCTGGATGAACAGCAAGCTCTCTTAATTGCTGAGACATCTCGCCCACCCCTGAATGAAATCTTCAGCTGCAATTAGTAAATGTCAATTTTAAGCATACACATTTGTTACTATTTTTCTTCAACGATTATCCAAGCGAATTAATGCTAAACCCTTAAAATTGTTTCCAGGGATTCGATGTCTTCAGAAGCCATCGTGTTGGGGAGGGACTCTCCGCTCACCTGCGTCATGAAGGGCAGTCCTCCCCTGAAGGTCCACATGCTCAGTGGGACAGTTGTACTGTTGAGATAGAGCGACAGGGTGATGTGGGAAGGCTTTGTTTTAAAATTCAAGATCCACATTTGAATGAACAGCTGTTATTTAATCTTAAAATATTCCACTTATCAAAGAAAGTAAGAACGCTCAGACAATACACTAAATATTTTGACATGAAACAAATAAAATAATGCTGCACAACTGTGAACCGAACAGTATTCACCCAGCAGGAAACATATGCCCTTTACAATAGCCGGGAGGACTGGAAAGATGGTATTGTTTGGGCTTGATCTTTTTTTGTTTTTGTTTTTTTCCCAGCAAGAGGTAAAATGAATCTGGGGAACAAACCAGTTCTAAGATCAACACAGGCTGGACACTTCAGCCAAAGACTTCATGCAGCCAAGTGCCTAGCACGAGCTTGCGGCTGCCTGCTGAAAACCTATGACATTACCCTCATGTTGTGTAAGTCATCTGTGTGGAGACACAGATGCACACGAGCCTGTGCTCTCCTGTCTCATGCCTGCTCTACGCAGCAGACAGCTCTGGCCCCCGGCTCACATCAACAGGAAGGTCAAGTCTTCATTGTTTATTTTTAATACACTGAGTTATGTGATTCACTTCCCTCGCATTTTTGTTCCTTATTGTTCACATTCCTTCACAAAGGATGGAAAAATTACAACTTAAGTGAATAGTTAGAGTTTGACTGCCACTCTTTGATCTCAGATTCTAAAGACACCAAGAGCCACTAAGCTTTAGGGTCTCATTTAGAAGCGAGTGTCCCCACCATGTCTACCTGTAGAAGTTTTTGCAGGCACAACGCGTGTCCATACTTAGCTGCCAGGTGAAGTGCATTCCTCCCTATAAAAGCAAACATTTCAAGTCTGTATAAAGGATTATTTTCTTCATACAGGAATCTTCATAGAAATACAACATTTTTTGCCCAACTGGTTGACAGTATATGTAATTTGTAAACAGGCTTTCAGTTCCTAAGATGTTTGACATCTTAGTAATGTAACACACACACACACACACACACACACACACACACACACACTAACTAATTTGTGGGTAGAGGTATCCATGTGCCACAAGTGTCTTAGGACAACTACAGGAGCCAGTTCTATTCTTCCGCCATGTGGGTCCACGTGGGGATCAAACTCAGGTCATCCAGCTTGGGGGCAAGCACCTTTGTCTACTGAGCCATCTTGTTGTCTCTCCTAACTATATTTCCTTACACATACATCTCATTTAGATAGTGACAGGCATAAGGGTTTCATGGGCAATGCCAACATCCAACCTGTAATGCCCTTTAACTCTTTCCAGTATCACAAATATCTTAATGTGCAGCTTGCTTTCACAAGCACATTGGCTAGAAAAGAGACCAACACACAGGCTTTCAACACCCATACAGTTTAATGTGAGTTTAAGTAAGCTGCGCATTTCCCCAGGTCTGATCGAGTACAGGCCCATAAGCAGGTCCAGACACAGCACAGCCAACTGCACCTACACACCCTCTGGTCTGTGGGACACGACTGTGTCACACTTCAGTTCCCAAGCTGCAGGTATAGCTCAGAGGGCTGGCAAGAAGGTTCAAGGGGCAGAGGCAGTCACTTCCTGCCTGGTGACCAGAGTTCTACCCTCAGGATCCACATGGTAGAAGGAGAGAATCAATTTCTGCCTTTGTACTCTGACCTCCACGTGTGTACTGGGACAACGTGAGTACAAACTTACAAACAATAAATAAAAATATTTATCCAAGTTCATCAAAACCTAAAGTTCTCACTGTAGGAAAAGCAACAGCTGTGTCCAAACACTTGCATGTTTACCTTGAATGTGCAAACTCAGCAGTGAGCTTTAAAGAGACAGACAGGGGTAAGCAAGAGACAAAGAGAAAAATAAGACTCCAACTGTCTAAACAACTTGTGTTATAGCCAGGTAAACCCAAGACAGGCTTCCTACGGGCACTGGTCTCTTGTGGAGCCTGGGGCAAGTGACTGAGAGCTAAGCACGTCCCACCCTTGTTGGCTGGGGTGCAGAGAAGTGAGGTGAATTAACATGGGGGAAGCCTGTAGGTACTCAGCAGCTCTGAAGAGCAGCCACCCAGATGCTGTCGAACGTCAGCTGTCACTATCCCTGCTGCCACCGTGGAGGCAGCTATTTCTCCAGCACAGAAGACACCTAGCTGAGTGTCAAATGCCCCCCTCACAGAGAGGACGTGGCACAGTATGTGAATATAAACAAAACAGCCCCTTAAAAGTCTCTAAAGTTGGGCACTGCAGCACTAGCACTAGCTGGCAGGTCTGCTGCCCTTCCAGTCTAAATCCTCTGTACTTGACCTCTCTCATGGTGATACTCGGGAGTGAATGTTTTCTCAACTCAGAAGCTCAGGGCTGAAGCTATGGCTCAGTGATTTAAAAGCACTTGCTGCTCTTGCAGAGGACCTGGGTTCAGTTCCCAGTTCCCACATCAGCCGGCTCACGGCCAGCTCACAGCCAGCTCACAGCCAGCTCACAGCCAGCTCCAGGGGATTTTACAATCACTCTGGCTTCTACAGGTACTGAGCTCACATGGTGCACATACATATAGCCAGGCACATGATACATACATGTAAAATAAATCTAAAAGTAGATGGTAAGTAAATAAATAAACTAAAGCAGAAAGTGTTATTTCTCTTTTCAAGTAGATCTGATTTTGAATATGAGGGATAGCTAAGGGTGTAACTGCTGGTAGACGGTACGCCCAGCATGTGAAAGGCCCAATCTTTAGCAAGAAAGAAAGGAGGGAGAGGAGAAAAGGGAGGGGTAGGGAAGGAAAGAGGGAGAGTTGTTAATAGAGGAGGTGTACCTGCACTGTCCCTGGTTGCAACATCAATGCCATGCGTAAGAATGGCATTCAGGCACTCCAGATTCCCTTTGGATGCCACAACGTGGAAGCTGAATGAGAGAGAACACCCGTTATGTCATGGAAACTAACAAAGGTAATTTAAATGTTCATAGAGCTAGAGATGGATGAATGGTTAAAGCACTGGTTGTTCTTCCAGAGGGCCAAGGTTCAACTCCTAGCACACACATAGCAGCTCACAACCATCCGTAACTCAAGTCCCAGGGGATCCAACGCCTTCGTTTGGCCTCCTTGGGCACAGGCATGCATGTGCACAGATATATATGCAGGCAAAACACGCACACACATTTGGAAAAAATATTCTACCAACATCATCTTTTATTAAAACACATATGTGTGTGCACACACACAAAACACACACAAACACACACACACAGTGTTACGAAGGCTTTGCTTTGTTAGAACACCTTTATAAATAGAATACTTTTAGTTCCCAGATCTGAAATGATTAAAAATTCACAAACTAGCCAGGGCACTCTAGAAATATCTCCTTAATATGAAGCACTTTAATACCCGACAGCTTTGAAAAGAGAAAATGTCATTATATTATGTCATTAGCCTTCTACCTAATTGTTTTGCTATCAAAACCCCTGGTGCTTGGAACTGAATAAATGTACACAGGAATTTTTCCTCTTGCTTTTTTTTTTTTGGCATATGTATATGACTGTGATGTGTGTGTGTGTGTGTGTGTGTGTGTGGGTATGTGAATGTACATGGAAGCCCAAGGCTGACATTGGGAATCTTCTTTTATCAGGCTCTGTCTTCGTCACTGAGGCAAGGTCTTTCACTTACGCCTGCCCAGCCCACCCATCTCCACGCTCTGAACTCGAGCTCAGGAGTTGATAGGCAGGCTCCTCCCTGCACCCCGCATCTTCATGAGTTCAGGGATAAGAACTCTGGTCTTTGTGTTTGGATGACAAGCTTTCACCCACTAAGCCACTTTCCCAGTGCCCACACTGGAACATTTCTAAACGGTTTTTTGTTTGATTTAAAATATATTGAAACTACCCCAGAAAATTATAGAACAGGGTTAAGACCACAGCAGAACAGACTTTCTCTCTTTGGAATTACCAAGCTAACCCATGCTTTCTCCCTCCAACAGTGACTATTGTCGACATTGAATTCTTCCTCTTCTACCGTGTGGCTGACATTTCACACAAGCAGACCCCATTGATCAAGGTCCCTAACAAGGAAGGCCAAGTCTGCTTAAGACGATAACTGTGGAGCTAGAGAGAGGGACCCACAGTTAAGAGTACTTGCTGCTCTTCCAGACAACTCCTAACACCCTCACCAGTTGGCTTACCACAACTCAGAACTCCGTACCAGAGGACACCCTTCCCGCTCTCCACTGGCATACATATACATGTGTGCACACATACGCACATACACATAAAATAAAACCTTTTATCAAAAAAACTGGCACCAAGTAGAACTCATCCAAATACAAACTTGTGAGGAGATGGGCACTGTGAGTAAAAGGCCCTGAGTGGGCGCACGCTCAGCAGGAGGCTTCTTCCCTGGTCAGAGCAGAGGAGTTCATGTTCCCACCACTGAGGCCTTATTCTCCTGGCTCCCCATTCCTGCCTTCACTAGTCTCTGTAGAATTAACATTTTTATGCCATATAAGTCCAATATTGATTCTTTCTGTGGCTTGTAGGTCTCTTCCCACTCAACTGCAAACTCAGTAACAGCAGAGTTTTATTGTCTGTTTTACTTTCTGTTATACTCCCAGACACAAGGGTGAAACCACACTCTCAAATGTCTGAACAAGTAAAGTCAAGAGACAAAATCCAGAATAGCTTGCAAATTTGTTCTCCGATATCAGGTTATTATGAGACTCTAGTAATACTAAGACAGGTGACATGCAACCAGAGAACGAGCCCCGCCTGAGGACAGCAGGGCTGAGCACTGCTCAAGGTACACAGGAGAACTGTTCTTAACAGACAAACCCGTTCTCCATTTTTTTTTTTCTTCAAGTCAGGGTTTCTCTGTGTAGCCCTGGCTGTCCTGGAACTCACTCTGTAGACCAGGCTGGCCACAAACTTGGAAATCCGCCTGCCTCTGCCTCCCAAGTGCTGGGATTAAAGGCGTGTACCACCACTGCCCGGCTTCTTGTTCTCCATTTTAACAGGACAAACACATTTGGGCCACAGGCATCATTTGGTCTTCTGATGCATGGAAGAAAATCCTGCCCCACAACACACTGTGTGGTCCTCTGGAGGCTGGGGTGCCTCCTTCCTACTGAGGGCTCCTAGGGCTCCTAGGACTATGGAAATGCCCGTTTGGGGTCATTTGTTTACACTCCTCAGCTCACAGACTTACAAGGATTGGTCTTGATAACAGCCCAACACGACACTGACCGTGCACACAAGAGCAGGGTTCCCAGCTAATCCACAAGCGCTGCCTATGCTGCAGAGCTATAAATAGCAGGCACGCCTCAGGAAGAAGACATGTCAATCATAGAGACGTGGGTGCAGAGCTGTACAGGACATATGAGAAGAGCTTAATAGAAATACTTTGTAACTAAGAGAACCTCTTCTTTTTAAATACATGTATATGTGTGTGTGTGTGGGGGGGTGTCTTTATAGGACTGTGTGTCTTTGTGTGTATATGTGTGTGTGTGTGTATGTCTATATGTGTGTGTCTTCATATGTCTATGTGAGTGTATGTGTCTGTGTATGTATATGTATGTGTATGTCTGTATTATATGTCTGTGTGTTTATGTGTGTGTATGTCTGTGTGCATATCTGTGTATGTGTGCGTGTGCGTGTATGTGTGTGTGCGTGTATGTGTGTGTGTGTCTGTGTTTATGCCTGTGTGCTTGAGGATATCTGGAGGCCAGAGAAAGTGTTGGATCCACTGGAGTTACCAGATTGTGTGCCTGCACTGGATATTCTTGATCAATAAACTTGATTTCTACCACTACCTCCATTCCTAGTGTCTTTCTGGAACCACAATATGCTCAATAAGTACTTGTTGCTTCCTAAAAGAATTTATAAACCTTGGGGCTAGAGAGATGGTTCTGTGGTTAAGAATACTTGGCAACTCTTACAGAAGACACCAATTCCCAGTACATACACACAGTGGCTCACAACTGTCTATAGCTCCAGTTCCAGA
>JADRCD010195693.1:43781-61183 GCA_019843815.1 Montemys delectorum | reverse complement strand
AGAGAGAGAGAGAGAGAGAGAGAGAGAGAGAGAGAGAGAGAGAGAATCAATTTAGGATAAGAGTCATTGTTTTCTCTGACTGTGCGTATGTACATTTGAAGTGAAAATTATTATTAATAAATTAATAAATCATTAATTCCAGGTTGACAGAACTAAAGTTAATATGAGACTTCAGGCAGAAAGTAAATAATCTCTTGAAATAGAATATGTGAAAAGTGGAATTTTTATTTTACATTTTCAAACTAATTTTGAGATGTTATTAAAAGCAAACTCAGTATACTTCTTTATATTTTTTAAACTTTTAAACAAAATAATCCTATTCAAAGGTGGGTAATATCTGTATTACTACTCCATTATATCATTTTCCTATTAATTAGAGTTCATATTTTTACATTTCATGAAGTCTAATTGTTTATTCAAATATACAAGTCATGTCAAATTTGATATTTCTAAAATAAACTCACAGTTTATATTATAAAAATCAACTCTAATAAATGATCACTAGGTTGATCTAGGAATCAATATGTATTGGACCCTATTATGTTCATTATCTCATAATTTTAATTGAAAACTTCACCGAAACATCCTTCATATTAGTTCTGCCTTCCCCATGTCTAAAGACAGTACTATTTTGATTCTTTTCTTTCTAATAGTGATAGCAAGTTCTATGCCTTTGACTTAGATTATGATCACTCTTGACCTTCTTTTAAGATTGGTACCAAAAATTCCACCTAAATCACAAATCTAATATTATGTCCATGCTCATATTTGGCCTAATACCATTGTAAGATCCGAGTAATCAGGGACATTTCCGAAAAACACCAGGAGGCCAGTAATTTCCTTAATAAGATAAGCTCAGGAACTTTAGGAAGGTAGAGGAACTCTCTAGAAAGAAAGTCTAATTAACATTCCTCAGATGGTGGGGGCACATTCCGCAGGGTGGACCTTTGCCCATCTTCAGACAAGGGAAGTCCTTGCCACCTCTTTCTCTAAAGATCAATCAGTTTAAAAAGTCACAGTGTTCTACCAATCACATTTTGTCTAATGGCTGCTGCCCTGAAAATTGTATTAAAGCTCACTGCACAAGTTGTACGGGTCACCTACTCTCCTGAGGGTCAGGGGCAGCCTCAGTGCACTGAAATAAAAATCCTCATTCTTTGCATCGATCAGGCTCCATGTGACTCACTCAGGGTAAGCTAAGGCTCGTCAGGGTCTTACACCATCATCATGGATATTAACTATAATTGCATGTCATAAAGACCTCTACAATCTAGAGATAAAATAAAATACATGACCTATGTCTTCCCTAGCTTTCTATGGATCTCATTGCCTATGCAAGGTAATGAGGAGTTGCTGTGACCTGTTCATTCTACTGCATTTTGTTGTGTCATTGGGCATTTCTGTTCCACCCAGTGAATTTCATCTTGCTTAGGTAGGAAACTATCCTGATGACACCAGAATCTGTTCTTTGAGCCCATCAACCTTAATATTCTATCCAACAATCCCCTTTGGTTGTCCATTTGTAATGTTGTGTGACTGTTGATGCATAGAATTAATTCCTGGAGTATTTCAAAATTAAGTTCTTACCAATTGCTCTCCAGAGATTATCAAACGTGCCTTGGTTTCTGTATCTAACTTATTAAGAGTTTTCATTCATGTGGGCAAACACACTGAATCTATTTTCTTATCGACATAATCTAGTCAAGTCAGTTAAACTAGAATTTAGTCAAACTGTTTCCTCTGTGGGAAAAGGTAAAGCATGGGGTGATGTCAGTGGAAGAAATTCAGTAAGATCCATGAGAAATCTTTTGAAAGAGAAATAAAAAATGGTGGTAGAGAGAGTGAAAAGAAATTAAGCAGCAATAGCTGCCACAATAGCATTACTTTGGTGACTCATTCTAAGTTTACATTTTAGAGGTTAACAAAAAAATAAGCCATCTCAGTACACATGAACATATACATATATACACATATACTTATATACATAATATATACTGATGCACTTGCACATTCAAGTATATATACAGCTTACAAAAGTACCTTACAATCAATTATATTGTATAAAACTCTAATTTAAGTTCAAATTTATTTCAGCTGCTCCATTTACTAAATTAAATAGGACTTTTAAATAGTGGGTATGTGGGAAAGGGGGAGGCAATAATATTCTCATAGTTGTGATTCGGTGGCTGAGCCAGCTGATGCTCAGCTATTTAGCAAGAGAACAACTCTTGAAGAGGGTTCTCAATTAGTCTGGCTGAAACTCAACAGTTTTGGGAGGAAAACCACATTTAGCCAAGAGGAAGTAAAGGACTGAGCACTGTTAAAGATTTAATGAAACAGATGGCCCATTGTTGTGCAATGGAGCCACCACAATCAAGTCTGTTTTTAACCCATTTTAAAGACTTGCATATATTGATGTTTCAAAAAGTAGATGCAGACCCTAGAGAATCTATCCAACAGTTGTATATTTTTGTCCTCAATGGCTGAGTGATAGTTTTGAACTGAATATTTTTTAGAAGAATGGCTGTATAAAAGATTCTGTAGTTTTTAAAATATCAGGAATATTTTAATTTCCATCATTGACAAACTTCTTGATGAAAATAGAAAAAAGCAGAATGGGAAAATACAATTAATCAATGGTCACTAATTTCCATGTTGATAAAATCAAAATAACCAAAAATTATGATATACTCAATAACTGAGAATAGGCAAGGCTATTCAGCAATACTTGAATTTATTTTAGAGCTCAACAGTCCTATGAAATGACCAAGTATAGCGTGGCTAGACCAAATTCTATTTGCAGGGAGGGAGTGTATTCATCCATTTAGATAAGAAAATCAGGCCATTTGTTTGTAATAATTAGGAAATTTATTCAAAGGCTACAATTGAGCTTGGACATTCTGTTTCTAAGCTTTCTTTGCACCTATCTATGTACTTTATTATTTTTGGAGAAAGGCAAGTCATTTTGTTTATGGACTTCTTGAGAATGCTATAAGGAAAGTTTGACAAAACATGATAGACAAGAGCATCCTCACAGCTGGGAAATGTAAGGCTGCTGAGACAGTAAAATCAAAACTGACTTTATGACAATGCTTAATACTTAAAGGTGTTTATAGTTACACTATTAAGATTTTATTAATTTACTAATTTCCTCATCCAGGTATTTTTACTTTATTTTTGAAATTATTGGTAGCCAAGATACTTTTTATATTTTTCCATAAAAGATCTTCACAAAGCTTTCTACTAAAATATTTCTGTAAAAGATCATTCAAATGTCACTAGTACCTACAAGAAATGGTGTCTTTAGGAAGGACAAGAGATCTATTATGTTGAAGATGGGATCCCTTCTCTAGACACTACTTCACAGTTTTCCTCCCTTTCCAGTATTTTTAGAAATAATATTCTTTGCTCATCATCAGGCTTTTATCATGTTCCATTCCTTACTCTGTACTGATTCTGGTTTTCTTAATTCTCTACTTACTTCACTGCTAGCAACAAGCATTTCTTTTAAAGTACCATACTGTTTGATAGCTCAGAATGTCTTTATCTCATTAGATTTTTATTACAAAATGGTGATTCCATATGAAGTGAATCAAAGACAGAATTTTGTACCAAGAAAGGGGGGTCATTGCTGTCATGAACATGACCATGTGGATTTTTGAGAATTGGGATCCAGGTTTGTGCGACAAAATGTAGATGAATTTTTGAAAGTTGAGATTGGAAAAGCCATTGATGAGTGGACTAATCTTGTGGAGGCTTAGAAAATGAGCATGATGGGAAAGATGAGAACAGTGAAGGCCCAGGTCATGAGGTATTAGAGAGGGACAAGAACTCCATTAAGATCGACAATGGGTGCAATTTCTCTTGATACCTTGATTAAGAATCTGGCTTCAATTTTTTTCTGAGAAATTGAGTTTTTATATTAAAGATAATGAGTTTGTTTGATAGAAGAAATCTACCAGTAGAAGATCATTCAGGTTGGTGCTGGGGAAACCGTTGTGATTTATACTGACATAAGCGCACAGCAGAGAAAGATCCTTGCAATGCAATGGAATGTATGATAGAGGAAGATGTATGATAAAGGAAGTCCCGGAGTGTAGCTAAAGCCAGGCAGTGTGTGTCAGGGTTGTAGTTCAGATAGTCCCTGAGAGGCTACTTATAGAGCTGTGAAGGCAAATCATTAGATAGTAATGGAAACCCCAGAATATTGGAGATATCAGGACCATGCAGCAACCACCACAGAGAGCTGCAGATGTAGAATGGAGCTGTTTTAAGCCAAAGAGAGAAACTGATGTGCTGAAGAGGGTGTGGTTGCTCAACCTCTTTGGAACACAGAAGACTATGTGACAAGGTCTTGATACTACAAGGTTTGGTGTAACATCTTCTGGATTTGGGTGTTGCTGGGATCCTATGCTTTCTTTTATTAACAAGAATGTTACTGTAACATTATTTGTCAAAAGTGTTAACTCAGTTTCTATTCTATAAAAATTCATAGGAGACTTTGGCCTTTGATAATTTTGGAATATTTCAAGATTATGAGGATTTTAATACTGTACTGTACTTTTATAGTATTCTAAAAGTGGACCTTTGTGGGGCGGTAGACTGAAGACCTGGTAAAGTTGAGCAGGCTCACACACCAGGGATCTAGGAATTGAGAACAGCAGGAGTGGAGCCAGCTCCCTGATGAGCTGTACCTGTTCTGGAATACAAACCCATTAACACCCCACTGGGAGGACAATGACAATTAGTCAAGTAGCATAAAAACCTGGAGTTCTCCATGCTGGTGAGGAATCAAAACAGGCCCTGAGTGTTCAACCATTAAGCTTCCTTTCCTGGGTATTCCTTCTTGCAAAAGGTATTTAATCCATGGTTCAATCCAAGGTGTATACATTTACATCGGTCATCAAATAAAACAGTTTGGACAAGCAAGGACTATACCTTCATCAAGGATTGCCTTGGGAGAGGATACTTAGTGGTAAAGCGAGATACCTAAATCTCCACAGAAGGCCTTCTCTCCACCAGCCCCTCTATGCTCCTGGCACTCACTCGGCTCTGCTTTCCCTGCCTGTTGTGTAGATACCCTGAGGGGAAGCTCAGATTTCGAAGTCCTCTCCACACCAACTTCTAATGATACACCAACAGCATCTGGATACACAGAAGACTGGGAAATGCAACCATCATCCCAGACTCCACTGTTTTCCACCCAGGAAAACACAGACTGAGAATTCCAACTACAGAAAGCATTCTGCCTCCCCTGAGCAGCGCACAGGCATTCTGGGCACCACTGTGGTGAGGCAGACATGAATCTAACAGGATGCTGGGTTAGAGATGAAGGGCTATGCTTTAGAATGATGTGTTTGTGTGTCATGTTGATGATGGGTAGAGTTGTGATTGTGAAATTATAATCTTCAACTTGCTGGAACTTAGAATCAACATGAAAGAGAGTCATGATGAGGGATTATATAGTTTATGTTGATCTTTGGAGTGTGTAGGAGATTGTCTTCACTTCTTACTTTCTTAAGGTGGGAAGACCCTGCCAGAAGCTCGTGCCACCACTCTCAACTCTTAGGCCCTGCAAATGTCTTATTTATAGCTGAACACTTCATGGACTCAAATTAACCACAACATATTCTTATCAAAGTCTACCAAGAGCATGAGTTTGTGAGTTGAGCCAGAGAACTAAACACATATGCATTTATTTCTCCCTATTTTTGATGGTAAATTTCATGTAACTAGTTTCCCTTTCAAAGATAGACTATAACCTAGAATTGTAAGTTATCATAATTATCAGATTTATTTTGGCCAAGGTATTTAACCACAGCAACAGAAGTGAAACCATAGAACTATGTATCGACTGCAATTTTGTTTCTCTTGAGAACTCTAATTCAGTCAATATTGTCACATAGATCATGTTTCAGTGTTAGTTTTAATGAAAATATTTTTTGAGTTTATTGATTGTTTATTCTTGATACTTTCTTCTAAAACTTTTTACTTGTACACCTAATCAACCTTATCCCCTAGTTCTCTTCCCACACATTTTATTGATTTATATCTATTAATAATTTTGTATATATGGCAGATTCTCAGTCTTTGTTTCTATTTTGATACATTGTAGGAATTTAACTTTATTACATTATTCAAATAATGTATTGTGGACAATATTTCACAATCTGTTATATTAGCTTTGCTTTCTCTTCCTTGTTTCTACTTATTTGTTATGCCAATCATATTTTCAACACAAATTTATCCAAAGATACGGCTTGAATCTATTTCTTATGTTTGGGTTAACAATGTGAAAGCCAACTTTCAAGCTTTGCAGTTTCACAAATTCAGGCTCTTGGTAGTCTCACTCTAGTAAGAATAAACTCTTCTTGGTTTGAGTCTATCAAATGCTCAACTAGAAATGAGACATTTCTGTCTCGACAACCCCTGTCCCAGGCTCAGGGACCATTATAGTAGAGATGACAAGATATTATAAATGTCACTGGTTGTAGAGTACAAGAGTAAAACAGTGTTCTGGGGATACAAAAGGGCTGCCTGCTGAATTAATGAACTTACAGCAAATGTGATTGCCTCCACAAGTTCTACATGGGAAAAAAAATAGTACACATGAAGGTGGGAGGGGCTTATGATTCTGCATCCCTAACTGAAGTAAAATAGTATAGATAGTTGATTGTTTCTGGTGGAAGTAGTGTCAGTTTATTTTAAGGGTATGACTTAGAGATGGTTGTTCATGCAACAGTGGATGGCCCCAAACCTATTAATACATGAGCATCATAAAATAGACTTGATTATTTATTAAAAACAACAAATAAAGAAGGTGGAAGAGATGAGATGAGATGGTGGTAGAACTGGGAGAACGACAGGGAAGAGGCAAGAGTAAATATGATCAATGTACATTGCCTGAAACTCTCAAAGAATTCATAGATATCTATTTTTAGAAACCCTCTCGAAAAGACTATCATCTGTATGAGACATAGATATGCTTCTATTTTAACTATCTCATTTTTCTTATTCATATGATACCTACCTACTATACAGGAAGTGCTTAATAAATATTTGATAAACAAGAGAATGACTGACTAAATCTTATACAAATAATGTCTAAAGATGGTTAAGAGAAAAGACAAAGGAAATTAATAGTTTGTGAATTCATGTCCAAATACTGATGTTGTCTGTATACAACATCTGTAACACCATTCATCATTAGAATATCTTGTTCCTTAGCCATGTGACAATAAATAAGCAAAATACTTTGTATTGTCTCATTGAGAAGACCCTTTAAATATTTCCTTTGGATGCTTTGAATATGTAAATTTCTGCATCTTGGTAACACATACAAAACATGTTTAAATTATTCATTTGTTTATATGTATACATAATATGCAGTCATGTATTAATTTTAAACATTATTTTCCTTTTTTCATAACACATGAAATTTTCTTAGCTAGTTATATTCCTCTTCAATATTAAGTTAATTAGAAACAGTATTCTAGCTACTGTTTCTCTTCCTCCATTTTGATAGAAATGAGTCATATATGATGTAATAGACTGTAACTCAAACCTCCAGTTCCTATAGTCCTGAAGTTAGCAAAATGACATTTTTTTCTTGTAACTTCTTTTTTTTGTTTGTTTGTTTTCGAAATGGGGTTTCTCTGTATAGCCCTGGCTGTCCTGGAACTCACTCTATAGACCAGAGTAGCCTCGAACTCAGAAATCTGCCTGCCTCTGCCTCCCAAGTGCTGGGATTAAAGGCGTGTGCCACCACCGCCCAACATTTTTTTTTTGTCTTAAAATTGTATCCATAGTAATTGGTCTCCATAGTGTAAAGACTTTACGTTTAACAGCAGATCTCCAAAGTCTACCTCTAGTGACTTACTTCCTCCACCAAGGTTCCACCTCCTCATCCCTGTCAACGAATACCACTCAAAGTTGACCAGTCATTTGCAGCTTTGACCCTATGGGGACCATTCTTATTCAAACCACTATGACATTTATTATGAAAAAATAAATTAAGATCTCTAAGAAGGTAAAAAACAGTCATTGTACAAGGTATTTATACACCAAATTGATAGAAATAAGTATTCTGAAGTTTCAATATGGTACAAACTTTAGAACATAATTTAAATCTATAATTTGAATTTATGAGGCAATTTTATGCTTAAGCCAGGTCTAGCATTTCTCTCTGTCCAGGGCCCAGTTATGGAGAACTCACAGGAACTTTTTATCATCTTGTCTGCCTGCATGTTACCAGGCTTTCTTGAGAACAATGTGTTACCTCTGAACTGTAAATCAGTCTTATTTAAATATTTTCCTTTATAAGAGTTGCCAAGGTCATGATTTCAGCAATAAAAGCCTAAGATAATCACAGTATTTCTTTTATCATATATAAAGAGTTTCAGGTTGGTTTCATAACAAAGCATGGTATAACTGCACATAGATAAACAATACTTATCAGAACTTTCGTTTTCCATTATACTTATGCTTAGAATTACATATCTTCATGTGAATAATATTCTCAGATTTGTTCTCTTATCATTATCATGTAGTAGGATCTATAAGCAGTTTACTTGAAAAGCTTTTATCCAAAGAACTCTTGTTAGCTAGTATTAATTACATCTCAAAGTCTCCAGGGTTGGGTTCCTTTATGTAAGCCTGTCTGATAAAAGATCTTATCAGTAATGGTGCTAAAGAACAACATTCGTACTCAGCACATACTTTGTAGTATAACTTTTTGTTTTCTTTTTCTTTCAGAAAGGGAATGTCATCATCTAATCCAGTTTGCCTTAAAATTGGGAATCCACCCAAAGACAGCCTTGAGCTTGTCTAGCTCAGACTACGGAACACTAGGATTACAGTCATCCACTACTAACACCCAGTTTGTAAATACAGGATTAGTACAAGGCTCAACAAATGGAGGATCTGAGAAGAATTATTAATTTTTTGGTGTTTACTTTCCCTTCACCGCCTATTTTTTTTTTTTAAATTTTGTTTGCTTTATTAACATTTCAAATGATATCTTCTTCCCTGGTTTCTCCTCCTGAAAAAAACAAAAGAACAAAAAACAAAAAAACCTGTTCCTTTCCCCTCCCCCTGCTCACCAACCTACCCTCTCCCTCTTCCTGGCCCGGCATTTCCCTACACTGGGGCATAGAACCTTCACAGGACCAAGGGCCTCTTCTCCCATTGATGACCAACTTGGCCATCCTCTGCTACATATGCAGCTAGAGCCATGAGTTCCACCATGTGTACTCTTTGGTTGATGGTTTAGCCCCTGGGAGCTCTGAGGGTACTAGTTAGTTCATATTGTTGTTCATGCTAAGGGGCTGCAAAACCTTCACCTCCTTGGGTCTTTTCTCTAGCTCTTTCATTGGGGACCCTGTGCTCAGTCCAATGGATGGCTGTGAGCCTCTATTTCTGTATTTGTCAGGCACTGGCATAGCCTCTCAGGAGACAGCTATATCAGGCTCCTGTCAATCAGCACTTGTTGGCATCCACAATAGTGTCTGTGTTTTTCATCACCCATTCTTTAGTGTTAAAATAAAAAAAAAATCTGAAATAGTATAAAATGAAAGATAAAATGATCTAGATGCCGATTTGAAATTCTTTCAGTGATGATGTTTGATCCCATTTGCTTGAAGGGAGAGTATCTAGCCTATGAACTGTGGCAAGACAAAGAGTGGGTGAAGCTTTAAGAAGTGCAGACTGTGTGAAGGAAGCCAGATAATTGGCAGGGATGTGTAAGTACTGCCCACTTCCTGTTTCCTTCTTTTTCCTTCCAGTTTCATGTCATGAATGTGGCTTCTGAGGTGGCGGCATGTTGATCTCCTGTGAGACATTCTCCCTCTTCACAGGCTCCAAGGCAGCAGGCAATCCTGAGCTGAAAGCACTGAAATCAGGAGGCAACATCACACCTTCCATCTTTTAAGTTGATTAGTTCACCTAACAAAAAACTCACTAGTGTAGTGGCCCCAGGGACTGTCTTAGAAATATACCCTTCACTGGGTTGACAGCATAGCTCAGGGAGAGTGATTTGCTGCAAACACTGAGATTGATCTTCAGTATCCATGTAAATGTAGAAGGAGAGGACAGACTCCAAAAAGGTTGTCTTCTGGTCTCCAAGCATATGCCATGAAACATGCTCTCTTACACAGATATCATGCATACACTTGCATTTATAAGTACATGTGTGTATACATATATATTAATAAGAAAGTTTTAAAATGAAAGAAAAGATATGTGGTTCATAGGATCGTGCTGTTAAATCCTCAAGTGTGTTTTTGAACTGTTTTCTGTTTGAGGCACTGTTTTGAGAAAAAATTGATGACATCCTATGTGTATCATTAATCCAAAGTTTTCTCTCTCTCTCTCTTTTAAAAATTTTATTTTATTTTTTAATTTAATTTTTACACTCTATTTTCCATTCCCTGCCCCCTATCCACCCTCCAACTGCTCCACATCCCACACCTCCTCCCAACTCAACCCTGTCTCCACGTGGATGCCCCTATCTCCCACTCCACTTAACCTCTAAACACCCTGGAGCCTCCAGTCTCTTGAGGGTTAGGTACATCATCTCTGAATGAACACAGACTCAGAAGTCCTCTACTGTATGTGTGTTGGGGGCCTCATATCAGCTAGTGCATGCTGTCTGTTTGGTGTTCCAGTGTTTGAGAGATCTCGGGGGTTCAGATTAATTGAGACTGCTGGTCCTAATACAGGATCGCTCTTCTCCTCAGCTTCTTTCGGCCTTCCTTAATTCAACAATCTGGGTCAGATGCTTCTGTCCATTGGTTGGGTGTAAATATTTGCATCTGCCTTTTTAGCTGCTTGTTGGGTCTTTTGCAGTCATGCTAGGTCTCTTTTTGTGAGTGCTCCATAGCCTCAATAATAATGTCAGGCTTTGGGACCTCCTCTTGAGCTGGATCCCACTTTGGGCCCTTCGCTGGACCTTCAGGCTCCTCTCCATTTCCATCCCTGTAATTCTTTCAAACAGGAACAATTATGGGTCAGAGATGTGACTGTGGGATGGCAACTCCATCCCTCACTTGATGTTCTGTTTTCATGCAGAAGGTGGCCACCATAAGCTCCCTCTTCCTACTGATGGTCTTTCATCTAAGGTATCTCCTTTTGAGTCCTGGAAGTCTCTCACCTCCCAGGTCTCTGGTGCATTCGGGGGGGGGGGTCCCCCTAACCTCTTATTTACTGAAGTTGCCAGTTTACATTCTTAGTGATCAGAGAAATGAAAATCAAAATGATCCTGAGATTCTACCTTACAACAATCAGAATGGCTAAGATCAAAACCTCAGGTGACAACATATGTTGGAGAGGATGTAAAGAAAGAGAAACACTCCTTCATTGCTGGTGGGATTGCAAACTGGTACAACCGTTCTGAAAATCAATCTGGAGGTTTCTCAGAAAATTGGAAATAGATTTACCTGAAGACCCAGCTATACCACTCTTGGGAATATACCCAAAACATGCCCTACCATGCCACAGGGGCACATGCTACACTATGTTCATAGTGGCCTTGTATGTGGTAGCCAGAAGCTGGAAACAACCTAGATGTCCCATGACAGAAGAATGGATACAGAAAATGTGGTTCCTTTACACAATGGAATATTACTCAGCTATTAAGAACAAGAACATCCTGAGTTTTGCAAGTAAATGGATAGAACTAGAAAATATCATCGTGAGTGAGGTGAGTTACCCAAAAAGACATGTATGGTATGTACTCACTAATAAGTGGATATTAGGACTGTTTGCTATCCAAAAATTCCAGAGCGAAAACAGCACTTGAGATCTCATCAGTTAAAGCACCTTGTGGAATCTGTTTCCTATATTTGAATATTAGATGGGATAATTAGTGTCTAGAAATGCCCTCCCCAGAGGGGAAAAAGAAGACTTAAAGACTTAATGTCGTCTTGTTGGGCATAAGACAGTGTCCCAAAGGTTATTAATAACAGTAGTAGTTGTGTACAGGTAATGTGTCCAGACCCAGTATTGCAGTACTATGCTGTTTGTATACATTCTTAGTTTGCATAAATGAGGTGTGTGTGCTGCTTCTTGGTCTAGGCAAGCCTTTATAAAATTACAGTTCCTAATCTGTTATTCCCACTTCTCTGTTATTTTTGTATCTTTTTTAATATATATATATACATATATATATATGTATATATATATATCAAGATTTTCAAATTATCATTTAGAAGCAGATTTTCCTTGTAGAAACTAATTTTTCTGCCTTTTACCAAAAATAAACAAACTCTTGGAGGAAGACAAGTGGATTAACTTGGAAGTCCTTACTGTGTCCAGTGGATCTTAGCAGTCATTCTTTTTGTGACCACTTTCTGCTGAGTTGCATTAGAAGGGAACCTTACTGGAACCTTGGAGGCTCTTCATCCCATTTCTGTTCTGATGCAGAGCAGTACAGTATAATGTCATTGCAGTAAATAGTTGCACTGATGACTTTTGGGTTAGTTAATTCTGAGTCCAGTAAAGGTTTGTGTGGGCCGTAAGTCCTTTTGTCTAATAACCAGACTTCAACAGATGAGAACTGATGTGTATAACCAGTTGTTCTGTTGATTAACTTTTGTCTCGAACATGCACAGGTGGCAGTAGATTATTTTCAGGGCTATTCTAGAATCATCTCAGTATGTTTCCTTCCTCCAAAGCCAGTCTAACAATAAAGTACGTTTCTGTAAAGGCAAAAAAAAAAAAAAAAAAAAAAAAAAAAAAGACAGAATACCTAAGATACAGTCCATAGAACTCAAAAGGTTCAACAAGCTGAAGTGCCCAAGTGAGGACTCCTGAGTCCCACTTGGGAGAGAGAAGAAAGAAGTGGGGAGGGAGGGTGGATGGGGAGGGCAGTAAGGGAGGAAGGGGAACCTGATCTGTTATTGGGTGACAGAAAAGGACTGAAGCCCTGAGGGCTAGCAGAAAGAATGTAAACCAAAGTTTTCTCTTAAGGACAATTTCAGACAACATGAAAAAGGATGTGGAACAGGAATAGAATATATAGTTTGGGTTTTCCAATATAGTTAAAAAATGTTTTTCTCCTTAGAAAATGTATTAGGCTTTCTGCCCAATAGCTAAATACTTCTTTTAATTTTAGAAAGGAAGTAATACCTAAAACAATATTGTGAGTTCTTGTCTAAAAGCTGTATATGTTATAGTTAGCTATTTCTAACCTAATACAAATTAGAAGTGCAAAATGAATCAAATGAACTCAAAATTGTTCCTTTGTGGAGGAAAATTGCCTAATAGTGGGAAGATTGCAATCTTGTGCACCAAGTATATAATAAACAAGAAGTGATTAGAGAGTCCAAATCTTCCTGCCCACCACATAAGCCCTGTTAAGTAGACAATGGGTTTTTTAAATTTCTATTATATTGTACTAGACAAACTAACAATATCAATAATAAGTTCTGTCAAGACACTGGAAGATTTTAAATGTAGAGTTTCAAATGAGTTGGTAATTAAAACTAGGAGACATAGAAATTACAAAGAATACCTGGGAGTTGAAGTAGAAGCTTGATACTCAACTATTTTATAGTAGAAATTTTTGTACAGTATTTGGTATCTGTTATAATTAATCCCAACATATGCTAAACCCTAGGTTTGATACTTAGCATAGGAGTAAATTTCTAGGGAAGAGGAGAAATGAGGAAGAGGAGGAGGGTGGATAGAGGGAAGGAGGGCAGAGAGAAAAAGAGGGAAAGAAAGAGAGAGACAGAGAGAAAGAAAGAGAGAGAGAAAGAGAGAGAGAATCTATGGTGATAGAAATGTGGCTATCAAACACTTGCTAAGACAGATGCACTGAAGATTTTTATTAATTTAAATACAAATTGTCATACAGTGACTTCCTTACTAGATTGCAAAGATACACAAGCTCAAGTGGAAGCTGGGATCAGTAAGTAGTTCTGCTGGGTCATATAAGTACGAATAAAGAAATCAACAGTAGAGGAATGCAACTGACACCAAACCAAAATTAGGGGAAAGAGAGAACATGTGCTTCTAGAGGTGAAGAGAAAAATTGTTTACTTAGCATTTTTCTGTCCAGATTGCACATGGTTCAGTTCCTTGTGCCTTTATAAGCTTGGGAAGAAATCTTTCTTTCCAAATAAGCCCCAGGATGTTTTGGATCAATTCATGTGGATTGTTTTTCAAGGAAGGAAAAGAGAAAGAAGAGAGGAAAACCTCATTTGGTCAATGATAGGATGTCCTCAACATTTCAGGAGAACCATGGAAACAAGGCAATCTGAGCACATCCTGCATGGGTCTTTGCAGCCATACATCTATTGTCGGGAGCGTGCCCTAGATGAAGCTGGAATTCATCTGGTGAACACACCTGGGCTGGCATTTTTAGCACAACAGAAAATGGGGTAAATGTGGGTAAATGACTTGACTACCATCTCCAGGAAAACAGTAACAACAACTTCACATGGATGTTTCTGTTCAAAGTCTCACAGAGGTGCATCAGTAACACAGGCTAAAATGTTGTAGCTAATCTCTGTATTTTCTCTCACCACTGCCAATGCACAGATATTGCCGTGCTTGGTGAAATGATTGTCACAATCCATCTCACACACAATCACACACAATGCCATCTTAGTAAGGAGACGATACAAGCAAATGAAATATCAAAATCTTCGTTTTGTAGAGAAATGACTAAAGTTTGGAGTTCTCTATGAAATCTCCCTATATCCTGTTTTGGTACCTAATTAATAGTGAAAGGCAATACCAATGAAACATTGTGAAAATAATTATATTTTGAATTAACTGGAAAGTTCCATGCAGTCACAAAATATGTTTGTTTCTGATGTACTTCAATTTCCTTACCTAAACTTTAATGAAACTAAATAAATAAATTCATGAAAGAGAAATATCCATGAGAAGGAACATATCTTCCTTGGGCAAGATACAATCTTTCTGGAAATGAAAAGAATCACATTAGAAATTATAATGTGTCCCTTTCGTTCCAGTAGTAAACATGTTTGAAACAGCAACAAAATTTCCAATTTCTACAAAAATGTTCTCCAGGCTATCATTTGCATACAATTGCAATGTATATGTGATATATATAAGAAGTAAACATGGGCTGTCAAGACTAGAGATGAAAGCTAAATAAATTACTCATTTACATATTGGTCATGTCATCAATTAGATGAATAATCATAGTTTATATATTTTAACATTTCAGATTGGCAGTATACATAGCCACAATTAATTACTTAACAATAGCTAAGCAAAACTGTGCTTGTTTTTTTTTCATTAATTGATTTATTCACTTTATGTCCTGATTTCAGCACACATATACCCAACCCCCCACTGCTCCTCTCCTACTCCTCCCCTTTGAGAATGGAGAGCTCCCCCCAAGACCCTGGTATCACCTGATCCTGGTACATCAAGTCACTGTAGGACTAGGCATAACCTCTTCAACTGAGGCCAGACAAGGCAGCTCAGTAAGGAAACAAAATCCATAGGCAGGCAACAGATTCAAGAACAGACTCTGCTGTAGTTGTTGGGGTAACTGCATGAAGAGCAAGCTGCAAATCTGCTACACATGTGTGGAGAGCTTAGGTCTAGCCCATGCTTGCCCTTTGATTGGTGGTTCAGTCTCTGGGAGGCCCTGAAAGGCCAGGCTAGTTGACTCTGTTGGTCGTCTTTTGGTGTACCTATTCCCTTCATGTTCATTAATCCCTACTCAAACTCTCCCACAAGACTCCCCTGGCTCTTTCTGTTTACTGTTTGAGTGTGGGTGTCTCTATATCTGCTTGCATCAGCTTCTGGGTGAAAGAAACTCTCAGAAGACTTGTACTCTAGGTTCCTGTCTGCAAGCATAACGGAGTATCATGAGAGGACTGAGATAGGCTGACTCCATGACTGGCTTCAAACTGGAAAGTCAGGAGACTAAATGTAAATTTCTGTTTCCCAGAACTAGACAAGTTCAGGAAAGTCAATTACTAGAAAAACTCCAGGCCTCAGGCAGCCAATTGGAAATAGCTCTACTGTGAGAAGCTGCCCTGCTACCAGGCTCTGAGGCAAAGGGAGAGTCAGCACCAGTTTCCAGGTTTCCCTAGCAATAGTTTCCAGTCCCCCAGCAATGGTTCTGGAGTGTCTGTAGAGATAGAGCCAATGAAGTAAGCTAACGGTCACCTACTGCTCCCTGGAATTCCCCTAATAAGCTTTAACTTGGACCTGCAAGCTCACTTGGGAACCTCCATCTTGATAGATGATAGAACCCAGCATGTTGAACATTTGCAGATATAAATGCTCTTAGCTTCTGCATACTATTTGAGTCTGCGGTATTAGTCTTCAGTGAATCATGGACTCTTAAAATCATCAGTAGTGTCAGAGATTGGTTCTTGCCCATGGGATGAGTTTCAAGTTGGGTCAGTCATTAGTTAGCCATTCCCTCAACTAAACAAGGCTGTGCTTGATTTTATTACTTCCTAGGGAGACTTTGCTGTCTCCTTTTGGTATACAACATGGATAAAACGTTTTAATATTTGTCCACTCTAACATAAACATATTTCACATTTATTTGTTAAATGAGATTTGATATTTACTTACGTCTAAGTTGTCTTGACTGTAACTAATAATAAATTTAGGTTATTGTTCTTTTTTTAATGCATGTGTATGTAATCACATGTTCTTATTTATGTGTATGGGTACATGACAAGGTACAGTATTAGAGGACAACTTCAGGTATGAATGCTCTCCTACCTTGTATAAAGCAGGGACTTTCTCTGTTTTGGTGCTAACAATTCTAGACTAGATTGCCCACAAGCTTCCAGGCACTCTTTCTGCCTTCCATTTTGCTGGAGCACTGGAGTTGTAGACAAGCTTTAGAATGTCAGCCTTTATGTGTGTACTGAGAATATCAACTCAAGCCCTTATAATAATTGTGCAAGCAGTTTTCCCCACAGAGCTGTCTCTGCAGTGCCTTGGCTACATTTGAAAGCAATTAAGGAATCACAGCTTATATTGTATCTGGGTATATCCAGGCCTATATAAAAGATATTAAATGAATTACATGTATCTAATAGTCTCATGGATAGTTTGTCGTTTTCTTCAGATAGAGTAAAATACATATGAACATAGGGAAGATGTTTTCACTTCAATGCTTTCCTACCTTGCCAATATTCTCTAATAATGTGCTATCAACTTGATTATGTCTCTAAATACTCAATTATTGTTCTTGCTTTGCATATAGCTTCCATGACTTTGATCCATTAACACCTCAATTTATTCTCTTTTTATGTTTATCATGAAGCTGCTTCTGCTTCCTCCTCCTCCCCCTACTCTTCCTCCTCCTCCTCCTCCACCTCTTCTTCTTCTTCTTCTTCTTCTTCTTCTTCTTCTTCTTCTTCTTCTTCTTCTTCTTCTTCTTCTTCTTCTTC
>JADRCD010195693.1:0-34309 GCA_019843815.1 Montemys delectorum | reverse complement strand
AGAAGAGAAGAGAAGAGAAGAGAAGAGAAGAGAAGAGAAGAGAAGAGGAGCCCTCCAGGAACACATGGAAAGAGAAGGGGGAAGGGGAATGGAGAAAGAGGGAAAGGGGTCAAGGAGAAAAGGAGCAGAGAGTAAGACAGTAAGAGAATAAAAGAGTGAGAGGGGGCAAATAGCCCCTTTTATAGTAAGTCAGGCATACCTGGCTGTTGCCAGTAACTGTGGGGCAGAGTCTAGAAAGAATGCTAACACCAAGGGTTCCTTGCTACTAAGCTTTCCAGTGTCAGTTTGTACCACAGTTAGTAGTGGGTAACATTTCTGATTGGAAGCTGATATTTCATTGAAGATGGCCTTGTTGAGTATCCTCCTTTGTATAGGTAGATCAGTAGGATGGAATGCCTATAGTAGGATAGAAAACTTCATATAGGAGTTACCTTCTCCTCTAGACTAACATCATTTAGCCTCCTTATCTGATACCATTTATCTACTACTCACTCTCCACTTCACACTGTTTTCTTCTATAGACAGAACACTGAAGTCAGGTAATCTAGATTCAGACTCAAAGGAGCATGGATTCTGTGTTTGGCACAGAGCCGGGTGCCTTTCTGCAGTTGAGGATGGGTACAGCAGCCGGTTGTGGGGAAACACCCAAGGTGATATTCATTCTTATACATTGAGTATGTGCAGAAGCTCTATGGAGTTGATATTGAGAAGGAAGGGTCTCAACTGCCTCAGACTCTTACTCAATCTGCTAAATGTGTTTCTGTTGGCAGACCTTATAATCTTTTGGGATCCAACAGTACTTTAACATTGCATTTGTGTGAATTTCACATATTTCCTACTTTTTGATTGCCTAAAGTTAATGAACTGACCACTGTTAAAAGAAAAAAAAAGCTGTTTAGAAACATTTATGTATGTGCATTTTAAAATCTTAAAATTATAAATTTCCACTAAAATAAAACAGTTTAAAATAGGTATTTCACTAGGTATTTCAAAATGACAAGTAGATTCTTATTTGTGTTATATAGCAACAAGAAGCAAGTAACATTGGTTTATTACTCTAGTGTAAAATTAAAAATAAAGATATTTTAAGGTAATTCCTTAACATTTTGCAACAATTTAGATTTGTTTCTACTGGCATTTTTCTTCCTTTTCTTTTGTCTACTCAAGTTTAAAATACAAAAATTGCTTTATGAGTCATCTTCACAAGCACACCTATTATTATCATTAGTGATTGCATTTCAGACAGTCTTCAGATCCCCACTCTTCATTATTTGGAACACAAATTCTATGCATACCTTCCAAATCACCACCACCACCCCTTCCCACCCCAACCCCCAGAATCTGCCGCAGCTCTGTCTGCCTCAGAGCCCTGCTCATTCCACAGCACTTATGCTAACCAAACTATTAGCACCTGCCGAAATACCTCTCCATCAGTCATCAATCATCAGCAATCAGGCAGCTACTTGATAATTAGTCAAGAGGGGGAAAAAACACTTCAAAGAACTAAAAATATTTTGCACGGTGACTTTGTGCATAAAATAATTATTTTCCCTCTATTAATCCCCTTCACATCACTGAGCAATACAGAAACTTAAGAAATATTGTGAATAAGTACTGCTACCATTCAGTGTGTGCTAAGCTAATTTTTTTCATGGCTGCAAGAAAGATGCGCATGACATCAGACAATCCTGGGAGTGACACATTTAATGTCTTTTTCATTATATATATGGGAAGACATATATGAATATGCTTTGCTAATATATACTGTTATATTTTATTTATCATAACTTTTGATAAAAGACATTCAAGAAACAATACTCATGACAACAAATAAGACCTGTTTTGTTCAGGGCTATGAACCTCACTAACTTTGTGACACATATTCATTCAATGAAACTTTATATACATTGTAGGAAGAAGGATGAACATACTGCTTGCCCTTCCAAATTATAAATAAAGTTGAGGCAAAGAGTAAGCAACTGAAAAGTTTCATGGCTGAGCTTCTAGGGCAGCCTAGCTTTAGGTTCTGTGTTCTTGAGCACAGGGGTGGCAAGTAACAAAATATATGAAGTAATTGTGAGCAAGCAAACTAATGGTAACTAAACCCATCGTGTCTCATGGCTATTGATGTGAATAAGAACCTTCTTAGACCTCCCTGAGATGACACGATGGAAGTGAATTGCCTTAGTAATATAGCAGTTAGTGATGGAAAAGATATCCATTATAAGTGTACAGCATTTCTTTTCTCTATAAACAGGTGCAGCAGGACCATGTTAAAGTCCCAGCTCAGATTTCATGGAAGTATTCTTCACTTGTAGGAACAATAAACTTTGTAACTGGAAAGTAACTTCCAGAAATTCTAAAAAACTTGGAGAGATATTTTCTGTATGGCTGAATTGAAATTATTTTCAATCATTTGTTTTTGTGCTTAAATCTATGATTTTTCTAATTAAATTTTTGCCTCTCCCTACACAATAAATTAAGCACAGAACTATTTCCAGAATATCAGGAATGTAAGAAGACTGGAGTAAAGACTGTTGTGCTTGATGTGTGCTTGAGTTTCATTTCACTTGCAATTTTAATTGCTAATGCATGGAATGATATGAGATCTATCAATTCTGCGTTTAGAAAATGTTGAACCCACTGTATCTAGTGCACACTTGTGAATGTGGACATAGATATATACATATTTGGTACACACAAACATACACACACACACATGAGTGTATGTGTATAGCTTCATTAATGTTTTAATTAGCTTAACTTGTCTGGAAGATATCCTTGAATGTCTCCTATAGCTATTTGTTTCTTCCTCACAGTATCTTTTACACAGAGATTCAAATGAAATGGCAATAGAAAAATTAGAAAATACACAAGTATATTTTACATGCATATTTCATGAATTTTCTATTTTACTATAGTTAGAGCTTCACTGACTAATAATTCCAGTTTTCATAAATATACAGTCATTGTCTTACTATTTTGTGTCTAATACTTGTTCTCTTATTGATAAATAATACCAAAAGATATTAATAAAATAAATAAAATGAGATACCAGTGTTGAAGAAAGGAACAATCTTAATGATAGCAAGCCACATCGATACTTTTTTCTTGAATTAGCATTTTTTCAAAGTAACATTTGAAAATAAGAGCTTTTAAAATATTTAGACTTATAAGCATTTCTGAGTAGAAACTATTTCCAAATGCAAATCTGCAAAATGGAAAGTATTGATCTTTTTTTATTATGTGCTCTGAGACAGGAATCGTTATATATTTTTATCCTTGAATTTGTCTGCAATTACACTGATGCAGATGGTAAATCTCTGCCCTGATATACTTTCACAGAAAGAAGATACAAATTCAGATCTCGATGGAACATTGAATGAACAACAGTGTTCAGGAAAAGAAAAAAAAGGAGGGACTTCGAAAGATCATGAAGTAATGTAAGCCACACATTTATAATTCATTCATTTTCTCACTGATTTCTTTAAAAACAGCAAAAGACAAAAGGCCATATACATGGTTTAAAAATGGTAACAAGATATATCAAATTTAATTCAAATTCAAATCCTTACTTGATTTATTTTGAAGCTTTTTTAGAGGTCCCATATGGTTGTGAAGCTGAACAAAATAAAAATCTTAGCAATATTAAAAATAGAAAAATACAATGAAACAACCTATATGAGAAAAAAAGCTAAGATTAAAGTAGAAAACATTTGTAAAATATTTCATGACATAGCCAGTCCCTGGAAAACAGGAAGTAGTCAAATGTTACTGTGATGATTCCATGTACATACCCTTGAGCCTGCAGGGCAATGTTCATGCACACATGCATTGTAAGAGTCAAGCACTAAAAATAAGCAAAGGTGCCGAGGACAGTGAGTACATTGATATCATATTCCATATAACTGTTTCAAAGCCACATTTTCAATAAGGGGCTTGAGAGTATCATGAAAACTAGAAAATGAAGATGTAAAATAGCCAGTAGACATATATAAAAGTAACAGGCATGAAGTTAATTACGGTCAGAGGATAGATGCTTTAGATGACAGAAAATTTGTCTCATGCAATGTAATAGGTTTTTGCTTAAGAAAATGAGAATCAGATTGAGTGAATTTGAAGAACACACAGTCTCATTGTTTCTCAAAACACAGAAGGTCATGCTAAAAGTCTTTGCCAATGAGTAAAAGGAAATGCTCCCTAGGAGAAAAGAAGCCAGCTTCTAGACTAATTGTTAGAGGCCTAGTTTTCCATGCAGGGCCAAGATCAGCTAAACACTCTGGACACTGGCCACTAAAATGGATTCTCCTCTGAGATGAGATTTATGAATTGTGGTTGATTTGCTGCGAACCAACCAACCAACCAACCAACAACAACAACAACAACAAAAAAAAAAAACTGAAAACAAAACAAAAAACCAAACAAATTCAAATCAATGCATCTCAAGACAGGAGTTTAAGCCTTTCCCACAACAAGCTCATTGAGCCATGTTCATTGAACAATTAATTACACAGGATCTCATGATTTTTAATATAGAAATCCTCCCATATAAAGCTCCCTTCTCTTCTTCAAATTCATTGCCTCTTCCTCTGTTAATAGTTACTGCATAAATTATGTATGAACACATATATTCCTAAGCATAATGCTACTTGTATGCCCGCTTCCAGAGCTGAACCGTTGATGCTGGGCGAGCGTACCTTGGCATGCCTCTCTCACTGTGGAAGTCTACCTCTGTAGCTCCCAGCTGTCCTGTCCTCAGTTGGAGTATTCTGTGTTGTGTTGAGGCCTAACGGGCTTCTCACCAGTCCACTTTGGCATTTCTCTGGTTTTGTCATTGTCTAGCTCATATTTGAGTAGTCATGTTGGTAAGATACTTTATAGATATATCTTCTGAAATTACTAGGGGACACAACCTCCCGCCTTACCTCTCTGACTCTTACAATCTTTTGTTTTTTCAATAGGTTTTTATATTTTATTTTTAAGTATTTTTTACTGGTTATTTTATTTATTTACATTTTAAATGTTATATATCCCCTCTGCAACACTTCTATCCCATCCCCCTGCCTCCTGCTTCTATGGGGGTGCTCTTCCATGCAACCACCCACTCCTGTCTCACTGCCCTAGCATTCCCCTGTGTAGGGGAATCTAGTCTCAACAGGACCAAGGGCCTGCCCTTCCGTTGATGCCAGATAAGGCAATCCTCTGCTACATAAGCAGCTAGAGCCATGAGTCCCTCCATGTGTACTCTTGGGTTGGTGATTTAGTCCCCAAGAGGTGTAGGGAGGTCTGGTTGGTTGATATTGTTGTTCTTCTTATGGGATTGCAAACCCCTTTAGCTTCTTCAGTCCTTCTCCTAACTCATTCATTGGGTCCCCGTGCTCAGTATGATGATTGGCTGTGAACATCCATATCTGTATTACTCAAGCTCTGGCTGAGCCTCTCAGGAGACAGCTATAATCATGCTCCTGTCAGCAAGCACTTCTTGGCATCCGCAATAGTGTCTGGGTTTGCTGTCCGCATATGGGGTGGGTCCCTGTTGAGGCAGTCACTGGATGGTCTTTCCTTCAGTCTCTGCTCCACTCATTATCCCTGTATTTCCTTTAGGCAGGAGCGATTCTGGGTTAATATTTTTGAGATGGATGTGTGGCCCCATCCCTCAACCGGGGGTCATGCTTAACCTTTGGATATGGCCTCTACAGGTTCTCCCTCTCCTTTGTTAGGTATTTAAGGTAATGTCATCGTCGATGGGTCCTGGGAGCCATTTGCTTTCCTGGCATCTGGGACTTTCTGTTGCCTATGCTCAGTTCTCCATTCCCCACTGCTACACACCTCTGTTCAATTTCCTCACCCTCTGTGTATCTCTCCTGTCTCCTCCCACTTCTGATCCTGCCTCCCTTTCCCTTCCCCTCCTCTCTCCCTCCTGTGATTGTTTTGTTTCCCCCTTCTGTTTCCCCCTTCTAAGTAGGACTGAAGTATCCACAATCTTAACATCCCCTTTTCTGCGATATTCCCTTATCTTAGGGTAGGGAGTCCTTTAGATGAGATAGGGCTCTTCATCCCCTCATTTTGATTGGTTTCTCTGTAATTGTCTCCATCTGTTCCTTGATGAAGGTCAAGACTACACTTATTGGTGGGATTAAAATAAATGTTTATAACTTATTCTGGGGTTATGAGTTTTTAATAAATTAGCAGATATAGGTTCTCTGTGCTTTCATTAACACTGAGTACTAAGCTAAGTTTCCATTTGCAGGCTTGGCTTCCCTCCTATTGAGTAACGAGAGATCTCTCATTTTATTAGTTATCATAAAGGATGAAGTAGAGAGCTGAACTGAGTCTAGCATTTTAACTGCTTTTCTCTATACTCAATAGTGCAATCCTTAGTCTGCAATTATAAAATAAAGCATTGATTCAAATACAGTTTCCAGATACCATGTGAGAAACATACACATAAATATCTTTGAGGGTAAAGAGAATCATGAATGATATCATGTACTGAATGGGTGATTAGCAAACTCACTTTGATATTATCTGATTATCTCTCATGTAAACACGAAGTCACAAATATTCTAAAGTGTTGACTTCTGCATTTAAGGACTGAAAATATGGGATCTTATTGCTTAATTCTCACTAAAAATGTCTAAACTTTTGTTAATAGGTATTTTGGTTTAGCTATTAAATTGCAAACTGGACATGTGATTTTCCTAGGATTTTCATTTCACATAAATATGAATGTGCTGGAAGGCGACAAATTTAGAATTTACCTGGGTTAAGCATACAAATGTAACATACATTAATTGCACATATCTCAGCTCTTGTGGATTAGGCTGGGCTTGAATATAGTCAGTCACTCACTCTTTCTCTTCCATGTTTATATAACTTTAGACATGCCTTAGTTGTGTGGGCTTGGAGTCATGTTAGCCAATCCAATCATCATCTATATCCTAAAAGACAAATTTATGTCTGTGGGAATTAGCTCCACATAAATATTTTAAATAGCCTCAATCTTGTAACTAAAATCAGCATTATACCTTCTTCTAAATTGGCTTTCCATACATTATTCATATATTCAATCTAGCAAATCTGTGAGATAGATATTAATAGTCTTCTCAGATTAGATGCCAAAGCATTGTATCAAAATGGATTTAAGGAACCTTCTTAGTGCTAGGTAGAGGGCCAAAGGCTTTTCATCATATGATGTAAGGTTAAATTTTGTGCAATTTTCACTATATCATTCTGTTTGATACTGTGATTATTTTTCTACTAAAAATTCTGCTACCTTCCCAGCCTTGAATACCTCGGTTCATGTAATAGCTGACTTATGTTAAACAAGTTAATTAATCTCTCTGAATCTTAGTTTCCTCACGTATAACATAATTTTTTTAAGAACAGTAATATTTTCCTAAATTGCTACCTACATATTTTGAGGTTCTTTTACACAATAAAAGTGACAGTGTCCTCCAAGAAAGAAAAAAAAATATACAATTAAAGTAGCTGAACTGTAATGTTTTAATAGTCTCTCATGATTTGAGACATTTTAAAGTTCTTACATTTTTATCATTTTAAGTAAAAACAAATTTAAAAGTTATCACAGGTTGTATAACTTATCTTTATATTATAAAACAGAAGTTTTAGATAAAAATATGAACATTTAGCTTGCACAGAGAAATCTTTGATATTACATACTTATTTGTTCTTCTTACAGGAGTTTTTTTTTTTTCCCAAAGTAGTCAAAGCATTGCCTAAACTAACTGAACTATTTACGTTTTTTATTCTTGACATATTCTACAAACACCTTCTGCATTGTAGTGATGAAGGAAAGACCAAAAGGAGGGGACACTTGGCTTTCTACATCTTCCCCATTCTTTCTATGTAATGTGTATCATAGATGAGTTTGATAAATATAGAGGTAATATGAAGAAAGAGGACGCAGAGGCTCCTCCGGCCCTTAATGACTCTTTGGCCATTACTGCTATCTTTCTGCAGTAGAAACAGTTTTATGTTTTAAGAAAGCCTAACCTTCCAGGTTCTGGCTATCATAAATAAGGCTGCTATGAACACAGTTAGTGGACCATGTGTCCTTATTACATGTTGGAGTATCTTCTGAGTATATGCCTAGGAGTGGTATTGCTGGGTCTTCAGCTGGTACTATGTCCAATTTTTTGAGGAACCTCCAAACTGTTTTCCAGAATGGTTGTACCAGCTTGAAATCCCACCAGCAGTGGAGGAGTGTTCTTCTTTCTCCAAATACCTGTCAGCATCTGCTGTCACCTGAGTTTTTGATCTTAGCCATTCTGACTGGTGTGAGGTGGAATCTCAGGGTTGTTTTCATTTGCATTTCCCTGGTTACTAAAGACGTTGAACGTTTCTTTAGTTGCTTCTTAGCCATTTGCTACTCCTCAGTTGAGAATTCTTTGTTTAGCTCTGTACTCCATTTTTAATAGGGTTATTTGGTTCTCTGGAGTCTAACATCTTGAATTCTTTGTATATACAGGATATTAGACTTCTATCAGGTGTAGGGAGATGCCCCTTAACAGAGGAATGGATACAGAAAATGTGGTACATTTACATAATGGAGTACTACTCAGCTATTAAAAACAATGAATTTATGAAATTCTTAGGCAAATAGATGGAACTAGAAAATATAATCCTGAGTGACATAACACAATCACAAAAGAACACACATGGTATGCACTCATTGATAAATGGATATTAGCCCAGAAGCTCAGAATACCCAAATTACAATTCACAGACCACATGAAGCTCAAGAAGAAGAAAGACCAAAGTGTGTACTTTGGTCCTTCTTAGAAGGGGGAACAAAACACCCATGGGAGGAGTTACAGAGACAAACTGTACAGCAGAGACTGAAGGAAAGGCCATCCAGAGACTGCACCACCTAGGTATCCATCCCATATACAGTTACCAAACCCAGACACTATTGTGGATACCAACAAGTACTTGATGACAGGAGCTTGATATAGCTGTCTCCTGAGAGGCTCTGCCAGTGCCTGACAAATACAGAGGTAGATGCTGTCAGCCAACCATTTGAGTGAGCACAGGGTCCCCAATGGAGGAGCTAGAGAATGGACCCAAGGAGGTGAAGGAGTTTGCAGCCCATAGGAGTAACAACAATACTAACTAGTACCCTCAGAGCTCCCAGGGACTAAACCACCAACCAAAGAGTACATATGGTGGGACTAATGGCTCCAGCTGCATATGTAGCAGAGGATGCCCTTGTTAGTCATCAACGGGAGAGAGGTCCTTGGTTCTGTGAAGGCTCTATGCCCCAGTGTGTGGGAATGCTAGGACAGAAAAGCAGGAGTGGGTGGGTTGGTGAGCAGGGGGAGGGGGAGGGAATAGGAAGTTTTCAGAGGGATAGCCAGGAAATGAGATAACATTTTATATGTAAATAAAGAAAATATCTAATAAAAATATTATGAAAAAAAGAAAGCCAGCCCTTACATATATATCATCACTACCACTTGTTGGTCAGTAGGTACAATATCTGTTGTTAATTGCTCTAAGTTCTCAACAAGTCTACTTGATATTGGAAGTCCAATAGGATGTAGTACTTCTGGGCATTGGGAATGTTCTCTATGCATGTAAGGTGGTAAGGACTGGAGTAAGCAGGTTGCATATATTTCCTCTGTGCACGTATTTAAATTATGGTTCATTATATAGATAATGGAGATCATTAATTGAAGTTTCCTTTTAAGCAGGAGTCCTTGGCTAACTGCAAAGGTCACAATTTCACAAGGCTAGCTTGTCTGCCTTGAAGTTTAGGAAGGAAATCATATACAATAGTTATCTAGAAAAGTCCTATCTAGATTCTTCACAAATGCCAACTCAGAAATGTATAAGCAAGTGTTTATGCTCTTATTGTATTTTATAAAATGACATTTAATGAATTCATATTTACTGGAGGATCTCAGGAAATATAGGCATTGTGTGAATGATGAAGATATGAGCCTGTTAAGAATCCAAAGCTCCTGGACCTGGCTTGGAAAGACTGGAAGAGAAGCACAGCCTATTTTAAGAAGACTGTGGCTGTTCCTTTGTTGATAGACAGATGGCTTAGCAAGAGCTAAGTTTGATCTCTAGACAAATCTATAATTCCAACACTTGAGGCAAGGAGGCAGGATAATCATAATTTTGGGTTCACCTTTGCTTTTAAATAAGTTCAAGAGATGCCAGGGTTACAGGAAACCCCATTCAAAGATAAAACAAAGCAAAAGCAAAGGAGCTAGTCTAAAAAGAGTGAAGTATGGCATTAGACAAGTGCATGGATTTTGCTCTAACCTACACAGTCTTACAACTGTTACTCTGCTTCTCAATGGTTTATAATAATTACAGATGGACAAGGTTTGTTCTGTGAAATTTTTACTATCGTTGTCATTATATTTAAAGTCTACTAGCGATTTAATCAGCACACTATAGAATGAATGAGTGGAGACTGGAGACCACTGAGGGTAATTTAAAACAAACTAAAAACCAGAGCAATATCAGTATCTATTTTTTAACTACATTAGACAACAGTATAGTAGGTATAGAGAGACACTCAATAAGTTGATCCCATATTGTTCCCCAAAGTTAATACAATGCTGGAATCCTGCACAGATAGTCTTGGTCCCATCCTTAGGTGTCTATCTGTACTATGTAATTCATAAGAGTGATATAGTGAAAGGCTTATCTATACACCAGTGATGGTATCTAGGATTCCTTCCTCCCTCCCTCCCTCCCTCCCTCCCTCCCTCCCTCCCTTCCTTCCTCCCTCCCTTCCTTCCTTCTTCCTTCCTTCATCTATCTTTCTTTCTTTCTTTCTTTCTTTCTTTCTTTCTTTCTTTCTTTCTTTCTTTCTTTCTTTCTTTCTGTCATTTAAAACTATCCCTCTAGTATAGGAAAGAAAATATTAATGTATGAGAATGTATGATTTAGTTTTCTTATGCTTATTCTGCAATTTGAAGGATTTTTATGGTTTTTATTTCCTCGCATTCACCTGAGCTGTTGCTTTATTTTAAATACGTATCTCTGTTTTTGTATTCTGTGCAGGGAACTTCTATCTGATTTGATTTCTCTCTGACTCTCACACAATCAGGTAATGCTCTCATTTTCAAATGCAAATGTTCAGCCTTATATAGCAGTTAGTTGCAAACCCGTGACAATTACATTTCTCCTATGGTAAATATTTTAGTATTTTAAGAGAGCTTTTATCTTACCGTTAAATAAACCATCTTATCAGATGCAGAAACACAGTAATTTAAACCCATTTTGATTCCCTGTATTTTTTATTTCATATTGTTCATTGGCTTCTCTGAAGCTCACCCAACCCTGAAACTTAACTATAATATACAAATTTATCAATGTCCCTAAATATGTTTGAATTCAATGATTCAAAAAGTGTATGTCTTAAGTACTTAATATTTTTATACAAAATATTTAAAGTTGTAAATCTGTAAAATGTTTTTCTCTTGTAATGAGAATTGTCTTTTGGAGGATTGAGTTGAAGGGCTTAATACATCCCTTAGATTCCTTCCCCATACTACTACTGCCTGAAGAGAAATGCAGCGGCTTTTAGTTTATTAGAAGGTGGTTCATCTATACATTTCAATCTCCTTTGTAGTAAGTGAGTTAGTAAAAATTGGGTGTTCATTAATGAACTGTTTTAAGATGTTTAAAATAATATGTATATTTGTATAGTGTAGTATATACATATATTTGTATACACACAGATATATATGAATATTTTGCTTTCATATATGTTTGTCAATCACATATTTGTTTGTGAAAGTCAGAAAAACATATTGGATCCCATGAAATTAGAGGTATGGAATGCTGTGAACCGCCTTTGGGGTATTTGGCCTCAAACTATGGTCTTTCTTGAGAATAACATCTACTATTAAGCAGCGAGCTATCTATCCAGCCCAGCACTGAAAAATTTAAAGCTGAAACATATATATATATATATATATATATGTATATATATATATATATATATGCTATTAAAACATTTGTAAATATATATACATGCAAATAAATTAAATACATAGTCAATATTTTACTAAGAAAAAGTTTTTCTTGCAAGTCAAAGAAAATAGTCAAAATAGCAATCATCTCTATAAAAACAAAATAAACAGTTTTGTATGTTCAAATGAGATTTGAAATTGAACAGCTATCCTATATTTTAAGGGTTGGTTTTAAATTATATTCATCATAGATATAAAGTTAAACACAAGGAAGGCATTTTGAGGGTATTAAATTAGTTTTCAAGCTACAATTACATAAGTCAGTTTTACTGAGTCATACACTTATGCCAGTATTCTTTTAAACTAATGATAATGAGGATGCTGGTAGACCAGTCGTACTCAATTAGGCTTACAGCCTTGATGGCCTATTTGGGAGTTTGCATACTGGCATGTTTGTTTGGCACAAAGAGATATGGGATGCAGCCAAAGCCTTTTTCATGCACGTGAAAGCACCATGCGTATGTAATCATTACCTCTATGCAGTCAATGGCATATTGTGCAGACAGAAAAAGGAACAAGGTTAAGTGTTTTTATTTCATATTAAAATAACATTAAATGAAACAAAAGTTCTAATTATATGTTAGAACAACGTCATTAGAACAATTTATCAAGAATACACGATACTGCATTTTGAATAAGATGATTACTTAAACATCTAAAAGGAAATGTATATTGATGTTTGTATCTTGCAATGATTTTTAGAAACATAACGAGAAATATAACCTCATGATTATCTTGTATTTATTGCACTTCTATTATTTCATTGATTTTTAATCCTATCTTCCTGGCAAGGTGTAGGATGATCAGGACAGTAGCAAGGATTTTACTCCAGAAAATAGTCATTGTAAACATATATAAAGTCAGAAAATTATGGGGCACACATTTTCTACAGAGAATCTCCTTGAGTTTTCATCTGTAATTATTTCTTTTTCATGAATCTGCACAGATACATTATTTTATAAAGAATACACACATTCTTTTTTTTTCTTAACCCCATTTCCCTTACTTCTCTCAAAAATTCTCTTCTGCCTTTGTCTTTCTATGAAGGAGAACAATTGTTAACTATCATAGATCTAGGTTCTTTGGGCTTGGAGATAACTTCAGACATGTAGTAACTGGGTCGTGTCTATTGAAATTTGTAGGAGAGGAAAAGAAAAATGACCCTAGTTCCTATAAAGTTTTGGTGGAATGTGCATCTGTAACAAAGATAACAAGAGTACAATATAAAGAGTTTATCAATGGATGTGGCATATATATATATATATATATATATATATATATATATAACACAGGGAATGATCAGTTCTCAATGATACATCATTGAACTTGAGTGTAGAGAGCAGCTTCAGAGAAGAAAAGTAAAATGTTAGATCAAATTGAGAAGAAGGAAAGGACCCCAATCTCTAAGGACTGTACCTTGTGGGAATGAAATTGAGCTACAGATGGAGACATAAAGGATAACTAATAAAGCTTTTTGATCTGATGCCATCTCTAAACCTGAAGGGTAGTATTAAAGTACATTTATTACATATATGTATATATAATTTATGATCATAACCATATCCCATTTATCCTCAATTCCTCCTCACTGCTAGCATTTTCTCATCCCAAGTTAATATCCTTTAAAAAAATGTTCCATTTTAAATATCCCGTGTGTCCACTTATTGCTTCCTGAATGTTCATGTGTGTGTGTGTGGTTATCCCTTGGAGTATGGGAAACTTGCAAATGAACAAAATCTTGAAAAAGGACAAACAAAGATTCTTCCTCAAACCATGCTTCATAAACTACCAATAACTCCTCACCTAAGAGTGAGGCCTTGTAAACCCTTCTATAATCCATGCTAGAATATTGATTGGCTTGAATTTGTTTTGGTTTTCTGTATGTTACAATAGCTGCTATCGGATAATGAGCAATCACCATGCCATGTCTTTTAAAGAGCATACCACATGTATCTTCCCTTTGTTCAAGCTCTTACATCTTTTCTGTCTCTGCCACCTAAAGCCTTGGGTAATGGGTTAATGAAGATGTGACATTCAGGGCTGAGCACTGGAACTTACATATAAGAGGCACTTTGACTAGTTGTGCCTCTACAATCAGTAACTACTAGCTAATCTTTTGTGGTTAAACTTGGTTGTGTCTGGTAAAAATGGGTAAGAAACACTATATCATTTTCTTTGCTAATTTATGCTCAGTTTTCAGGGAGCTAGCTAAATATCAAAGATATATTTAGGGGTAACAGTTATGTTTGCACAGTCTCAGGAATGAACTTACTCTCCAATTCTAAGAACCTGACCATGCTGTCACTGATTTTACTTATCTCATGAATCTGACTTTCACGATTCTCTTTTTTTTTTTTTTTCACCAAAACTTTTTACTCTGTAGATTTTAGGTTCCCAAGAGCACATGTTGTTTCTTATTACATTACAAAATTCTAAAGCATATTCAAATGAGAAATAGATGACTAGATAAAAGCTGAAATACTAAAATTTGAAATGATGATGTCATTGAGACTAGCTTGTCATTCAAGATAATTTGCTCTGATATAGTTAGGTAATTAATCATTCTTTGGACATCTGGCAGAAGGGACAAACATCTTGTTAATTGTTTTAAGCATGAAAAACAAATGTCTGTAAGTTTAAAACAAGATTAAGATATTTGGGTTTTAAGGAAATAAATGAAGTTTTTCATTTTTTTGATATGTGTGTGTGTGTGTGTGTGTGTGTGTGTGTTTGTGTGTGCCAGCACACATGCACACACTTGCCATAGCACATAGGTGGGTCTCAGAAGACAACACTTAAGATAGACTTCTTTCCTTCTACCATGTGAGTTCCAGGAATTGAACTAAAGTCATTAGACATGGTGTAAAAATCCCTACCAGCTCAGCCAACTTGTCAAAAATTATTCTAATCCATGGTTGTGAAGACTAATGACAGTACCAACACTCCAATGAGTAGGGTGCCTTACTCAAAAACCAACTGTCTTCCATCTAGGTCCCATATTCTCTGTGAAGGAAAACTTCCTTGACCTCTGGTCCCTCAATTATGGCTATAATCACTGTTCCTACTTTTGCTCTTTTGTCTCAGCATCAAAAACTTCACCTTAGAATGACACATTAAATTATCCATTGCTTACTTCTTTCTCTCTTTCTACAGCATAACTTAACTAAACATTGGACTTCTACAGATTGTAGAGTAACAGGAACTGATCATATTCTGATTCTGAAAACATTATCCCATTTCTACATCACCTTAACTATCATGTTTACTCTAGAGGCAGTAACTACTAGCTAAGTTTAAGTAGATAAACTTTGGTGTGTCTGGTAGAAATGCATAAGAACCATTATATCTTTCTTCTTTGCTAATTTATTCCAATTTTCAGGCAGCCAGCATGTGGACCCAGAATATTTCTTCAAGTGCACATCTTTACTGCTACCAAATCAACAATTCTCAATTCAAATACACATCAGGGGTAATATTTTTTTTTAACATGTGTTACTTGAATGCTTGCTATGGGATGCACATTTGCTTGTTAGCTGAGATAAGTTTTATCAAATTCTATGTGATAGATACAGCTATAAACAAACATCATTGCACTGTTGATCAACTGTATGCTCTTTGAAAGAGTCTAGTATTTTCAAGGAGAGAAGATTAAAGAGGATGGGAAGAGTTTTTCGTTAGACTTAAAATGCAGCACAGTGATCTAGGGACAGAATTACTGAAGCTCATATCGAAATCATGAGTCAGCATCACTTGAAAAAAATTTCACCAGAGGTTAAAGAATTGAAACAGAGGCACAAATGTAGTAAAAACACTGTTTTGAAACAATAAAATTTATACTACAGTGATGGCTAATTTTGCATTTTTATGACAATATATTTACAATACCAAGGTAGCATTATAAATCAAGTAGAAGATCAAACCTTGCATCTCTGATAAGTCTCTACCATTCCCTTTTAATGTGAATTATTGTTTTTTATTAGATATTTTCTTTATTTACATGTCATATGATTTCTCCTTTCCCAGTTTCCCCTCCAAAAACCAACCAACCAAACAAACAAAAACAACAGGAACAAACCCAAGTTGCCTCCTCTCTCCCCATGCTTGCCACCCCACCCTCTCCCACTTATGGGTCCTGGCATTCCCCTACACTGGGGCACAGAACCTTCACAGGGCCAAGGGCCTTTCCTCTCATTGATTATTGACTTAATGTGAATTATTGTATTGTGGGGAAATAGTTTATGAATTTGATTGTTGGTATTCTGATTAAAACCCTTGTTCTTCCTCTTGCTAAGTATATGAATTTAACTCTTAATTTTGTTTCAAAGGATGCATTCATCATACATCAAATGAGCACAAAAATACTTGACAAGTTTTCAGTGAAGGACAGGATACTATGCGAGTTTTATCTGCAAAATGTACATGTTGAAATTCCTTTATTATTTTGTTAACATTTACTAAATACTTCTCATTGGTCCCTTGTCATTTCTACCCAATTTTTCTGAGATATAGTAAATGAAATGTTCACAGCTATTCTTGCTATTTCTTGCTGCTTTTATTACTTGCCAAAATGACCCAAATTCTTAAGCAGAAAGTCACTACAACAATGAAAATAAGAAAACTCACTGTTGAAAATACTCATTTTGTTTTGCTGATGGACAGCCATGAGCTCTATCAAACAGTTTGTATGAATTCAAGTGACAAAAGCAAATGCAGGCCAGTATTTGGAGAAACTCAATATCTTATGCATCAATAGCAGAGGATGAAATTAACATGCTCTATGAAACACTTCCAAAGAATATATATTTAATTTTAATAATAGAAAGTATAATCTAAGAACATATTCTGCATCAGATCAAACTTTATACTGTATATGTTTACACATATTAAGTATATCTATCATGAAATACTATACAGGAATACATACAAATGAGCTATTGATTCATGCATCAACATAGATGAAAATACAAGGGAGTATTCTAAAAGAAAAGTTTGTCAGTAACAGGTATATAGCATTGATTTCTTTTTATCTGAGATGTTATAAAATAGTATAATTTCATAAAAAAATAACAGTTATTGTCAGTGGTTGGGTATTAGGTTGGGTGGGAGCAGTGACCCCAAGGTGTTATAAGTGTGGTGTGGCCTAGGGATGAATCTTTATAAGGACACATGATACAGTTTGGCATCTGGAGAGTGTGGCGAATTGTTTCAGCATAGATGATGAGTGGTGATATTGTCCTATGCATACTTTTACCAATAGATAAAATTTCGTCTAATGTGCATGGAATCTCTGTGCACTACTTTAACTATTATACATGTGCTAGAGTTATCTGAAAGGAGGGAATCTCAATGGAGAAGATACCTCCATAAGATTGGGCTGTTGACAAGACTCTAGGACATTTTCTTAAGTAGTGATTGATGGGGAAGGTCCAGCCCATTATGGGTGGTGCCATCTCTGGGCTGGGGTCTTGGACTGTATAAGAAAACATGGCTGAGCAAGTCATGAGGAGCAATCAGTAAGCAGCATTCCTCCATGGCCTTATCAGCTGCTGCATACAGGTTCCCTCTCTATTTGAGTTTTGTCCTGACTACCTTCAGAGGTAAATGGTCGTAAGAATGTATAAGCCAAATAAACCCTTTGCTCCTCCACGTTACGTTGGCCTTGTTGTTTTGCCTTATCAATAATAACCCTGCATAAGACATACATTCAAGTCAATTATAACTTTCACATAAAAAATATGAAAAAGTAAGTAAATAAAAACCCTAAGTTTAAAAAGTGATTTGAAGCTAAGTATGGTGGCATATGTGTGCAGGCTCAGGCCTGTGGAGGCTGAGGAAGGGTTACAAGCTCCATGCTACCCTGGGCTACACAGTCAGATCATGTATCTATATAAGAAAAATAAATATAACATAACCAAACAAATAACAGCAGAAGTGCTTTCAGTCCAAATATGTATTATTGAACTTTCAAAAAAAAAAAAAAAAAAAAAAAAAAAAAAAAAAAAAAAAAAAAAAACCATGATCCATAAAACATGGCAGGGTTCTGAATTGGGCCATGATACATCAAAGATCTTAGAAGTAGAAGGAGTCAGTCTCATCAAGTCTCTCTTAGGGGAGATCTGGGAACCCTAAAGAAGAGGAGGAGGAAAGAATTTGGAGTCAGAAGGATGGAGGACAGCAGAAGAACATGGCCTACTACATTAAGTAAGCAAGGCTGATCTGGTCTCATAGAGACTAAAGAGTGTATCTTTGCACTCATTTCTGTAGATTTCAATGTGGGGCTTAAATGATTTTGTGTTTCTCCATTCATGGAGCATAATAAATACCATTATTTAATAATTTAGTACCATAATGAGGTTTGACTTAGGCCCTCAACTGAATTCACGGGATGCACACAGCTGAGTAATCAGAATGCATTGAAATGAAAACAAAAAAACAAAAGCCCTTTATTGCATATTCTCTGGTTTGGGGTGTCAGTTTTGCCTACAAGGAACAACTTTATAAACCCTCTGTGGGACATCTGAATGCATATTTTCCTCCATGGTTCTATATTTAGCTGTGGAGGACTGTTAGTTAATATGAAGAATCAAACATCAAACACAGTAGAACAACTGGGCTTAAGTGTAGCCAGCTCTGTCTCATGCAGAGTGAAATATCCTATGACAATTTCTCCAGGTTACTGAGTAAAGGTCAGGTTTGCATTTGGCACTCCATCAGCATAGTATCTGATGCTACTGCTCAGTCACATCTCAAGTTTCTAAAAAAAAATGTACATTCCAACCTGGCTTAGGAAGAACAGAAGAACATGCTACTTGTCTTTAGTCAACATTTATCATGTAAGATATAAATACATTTTCTAAGAGCCACAGAAGAAATAGTGCAATGACTACAAGCTTTTGTAGGAAAGCTGGCAGCTTGACCAACTGAGCTACAACCTAGGTCCAAATCTAGGGCTTTGACTTGGCCTGCCACAAAACCTACTCCATCTGTAAACTTCTGGAGCATGTGAATGGACTGATCCTACAGTTCCAAAGCTACAGGATCTCCATGATACAGGGCAACAGGAGGACAACCAGGAGTAGACCTGGTGAGAATGCAATATTGATGGTGTCACAGAAGCTAGAGATCTCCAGTCAGACTAATGACTCATTGCGATGAACATTTGCAAGTGAAGATGTATGGCCAGAAGGATACACTGTGGGGTACACTGTGACACATTACAGCTTACAAAATGAGATGTTTTCTATTCTTTGTTGTTGTTGCTTATTTGATATTTATTTTATTGGGCTAGGAAGCAAGTAGAGAGGTGAATAGGAGGGGACATGGAGACGAGTGGGACTGGGATACATGATGGGAAACTCATAAAGACTCAATAAAAAGTTAAAAAAAAAATACATTTGATCAATATGAGAACAAGAACAGAAGAGATGACTCCGCGTTTGGTCTTACAGAGGACCAGGTTTCATTCCCAGCCTTCATATAATAGCTCAGAACTCCAACTCTAGGGGATATGATGCCCTCCTCTTCTGGCTTCCATGGCATCTGCCCACATATGTATCACATGTAGGTCAATACACACACACACACACACACACACACACACACACACACCACAACCACCACCACCACCACCACCACCACCACCATAAATATGTACATAAAGCATGTACAAAGAAAAACAGCTGAAATTTTGGAGATTATCGCTCTTCAAATTAAGTAAAGATGATATGATTGGAGCTATGTTAATACATGACAGCTTTTCAGGTTTTGCAAAGAAATGCAAAACTTGGAGAAGGAATCATATGAAAAGACAGTTGAGTACGCACTATAATCAATGTGTCTGGTATACAGTTTTTACATTTTCTCCTTCAAAGAACACAGTGAGCTCTATCCTTTATGTAGGTAATGAAATCTCATTAAGTGTGGTGGAAAATATTGTCCCATATAGTTTTCAACAGAAAGGATATCTAATTCTGGTGTTGGCTTGAAAGTATTAAATCAGAATGTTTCATCAAGATAGCCACAAATCTATATTTCTCTTTGCAGATTTCAGCTCCACTTACTCTGTATTGGCTTAATTCTCACATAGGCTTTCTTTGTGTGTAGTTGAATACCTTGGACTGTTGTTGGTTTATGTCATTCTCAGAACTAACAGTATCAGGAAAGGACACAGACTGCCCTGCTGTGTAGTTATCCCTGGACAATAGCTGTGGAGTTAACTGAGTGGACAATAGTGTTTAACTGATTGACTGGTCAAGAAATATGGCTCAATCTCCTTGCCCTTCCCTATCTCTAATGTCTTCTTTATAATGGGTAAGCATCTTCAAGGTTAATTATTGGTTTACATAAATGAGTAAGATATTTGTACTAGTTGCCATTTTTGTTTGGCTTGTTTCATTCACCACAATGTTCTCAATTCCATTCATGTTACTGCAAATATCAGAATTCCATTCAGTTTCTCTGTAAGCTTATTCCATTTTGTAAATATATCATTTTTAAAATTCACTTGTCGAATGAAGGTCCTTTGGGCGATTGTGTTTGTACAGTAATAATCACAATCTTTCCAGGATCATGGGAGGTTAGGGTCCAGTGCTTTCTGTGTACATACCCAGCAGGATTTAACATTTTATTTTAGGAATCTCCATACTGTTTTCCACAACTTCTGAAATATACTCTGCAGACCACATATAAAATCCACATTTTTCTGTATTCTTTCCAGCAATTTGTAACTTTTTAAAGGTAGGTATTTTATCAGAGATGAGCAGATATTTCCCTGTAATTTTCATATATATTTCTCTTAGAATTAACAAAGTCAAACATTTTAAAAATCTGTTTATTTGTCAGTTATGAAAAGCAGCTGTACGATAATTCTGCAGCCTACTTTTAAAAAAGAATTATTTATTTATTTTATGTATATAAGTACACTGTAGCTGTCTTCAGACACACCAGAAGAGGGCATCAGATCCCATGACAGGTATCCCTGGAAGAGCAGTCAGTGCTCTTAACTGCTGAGACATCTCTCTAGCCCCTGCAGCAGCCTACTTTTTAAGTGAGTATTCTTCACATTCATCTTTAGGATTTATTTATATATTCCGAATATTTGTCTCGCTTCCAAACTGAATTCACGAAAATGTTTGAATATAAATAATCTCAATTCTTTTTAAAATTTTCAAATATGGAAATAGAAGAAAATATTAACTCTTGCAATGCCTAAGTCATCACAGGACTTAGAGCTAAAGCAGAGAGAGAGAGATACAAGTAATGAAAACTACTGATGCGCCTCTTTGATGAACAGTCATGCAAAAATTCTCAATGTGTGTTCTTAACAAGCACAGAGAACATAGTTAAGTCTGAAAAAGCGATACTAAAACATAAGTAAAATAGAAGCGAACCAAGTTCAAAAGATGACTAGTCATGATCAGTTGATTGTTGATACATCATACAATAGTTTAGAAGGGCACATTGTTTAAGTAATGCACTTTCCATTTCTATTCATTCCTAGATGTGACAGCTGGATTTCTCTTTTAAAGTAAATATTTACAACATATTGTTTCTGCTTTTGTCAAGAAAACATCACATTTTGTTTCTAATTTACTTCTTTTGCAATTTTTTTCATCTTTGTTAATAAGATGTAGAAATTTTCTATTAAAAAAACCCCCAAGATTTAGAGGGATGAAAACAATGAATCCTGTATAAGAAATCCAATTTCTCTGCACTCTGAAAAAAGACAGTGATATTTGTCCTAGTTCTAATATATTCTATAATATTTAACCAAGTGAAATCAGGATTGTAACTTGGAGGCAGAAAATTATGTGAACAAGGTCCTATGACCTTGCCTATGAATGAGAAAAGGGGCATCATGAAATTTTGGAAAAAGTCATGACTTTTTCCCCCCAAAATTTCATGAAAGGTACTGATACTCTTTGCCTAATTATCCCTGTTAAATCTGTAGAGAAATTTTAATCCAGCAACATGGTTAATTAGACTGGAATATAAATATGGGTTTAGTATGCTGTTAAACCCAAAAAATGACTTCAGACTGAGGGAGAGATGAAGTGATAAATCAAAGAAAGATTTGACAGAACAGTATATGCCCAACTCTCATGAGAACATAGGAAAAAGAGCCTATTTAAGGGAGCACAGGGAAAGGTGACTGGCCCAGCTTGGGATCCATCTCAAGAGGAGGCTCCAAGGCCTGACACTATGACAAGGCCTGACACTATAGTGTGCTTACAGACAGGAGCCCAACATGGCTGTCCTCTGAGAGGCCCAACAAGGAGCTGACCGAGACGTACACGAATACTTACACCCACCCAATGGACTGAAGTCAGGGACACCTGTAGTCGAATTAGGGAAAGGTTTCAAGAAACTGAGGAAGAGGGTGATCCCATAGGAAGACCAGCAGTCTCAACAAATCTGGACCCTTGAGGTCTCTCAGACACTGAAACACCAACTAGGCAGCATATAGTAGCCATTCTGAGGTCCCTGACACATATACAGCAGACGACTGCCTTGGTCTGGTCTCAGTGAGAGAAGATGCACCTAACCCTTGAGAGACTTGAGGCTTCAGTAAGTGGGGAAGCCTGGCAGGGGTAAGGGTATATCCTCTTGGTGACAGGGGTAGGAGGAATGGGATGAGACTTGGAGGTAGGTAAGGACTGGACTGTAAAAGTAAAAATACAAAATTAAACAAATCACTTTAAAAAAAAGAGCGAGCACAAGAAGAGGCAACTGAGTCAAGTTGAAATCAGTTGAGTCAGTTTCACTGCAGGTCATTTGAGTTCAGACAATGCAGTGGAGTCAGCTGGAAGTCCATGCAGTTAGTGCAGTCCAGTGGAGTTGAATTCTTTTGTGAGTTAATGAAGTTTTACTGGGACAGTGTTACAGAGACATGTTACAGAGAGAACAAGATAGACACAGGTGAAGACAGAAAGAGCCAGACATTGAGAAGGAGCCAAAAGATCAGAACACATTACTATAGTTAGTTTGAGGTCAAGCAGAGTAAATTGGTGAGAAGAGGACAGAAGTAATACTGAATCAGTCAGTTTGGTGCATTTGATTGTAAGGAAGCTAGAAGTCTGTAGGCCTAAGCCTAGAGATAGTTAGAACAGTAAGCTTTAGCAATGACAGTTTCTTCAGGCACAGAAAAGATACTTTTACAAAAACCAGTCAAATAGTTGTTAAAGAGGGATGGTAAGAAATTTTTACATTAAAATGAAGGAAGTAAAGCATCAGTGTGATAAAATTATAGAAAAAAAGTTTCTTGTACTTTTAAGGTCATCCATTGTTCAAAATATGATACATGCATTTGCCTGACTTTGAAGTGACTTTTAGGGGGATGCCTGGAGGCAATGGATCTATGTATCTTCTTTATCGATAATATATATATATATATATATTACACATACACACACACACACACACACACACACACACACACACACACACACACATATATATATAAAGTAGATCTCTCTAGACTATTATGTATTTGAAGAAGAACATACTTCAAATGGAAAATCTTTCAACACAAATAATTTGATTCAAGCATCATGGATTTATCATCGGACATGCCTTTTTTTATAATTTAATTAATTTCTTATAGACAAATGCTTTAGCTCCATGAGAACTAAAAAAAATCGTTCTTTTTCTTCTGAAAGTAGATGGTTTAGGAACCTAAGAATTTTACTGAGTGGAACCAGCCTGCAGTCCCACTTGGGTCTGTGTTTGCTTCAGCTGGAGGTTAGGCAGAAACTGCAAAATGAAATGGTCAAGAACAAAGAGGTGAGCGCCAAGTAGAGTTCTATCAAGGCATTTATTTACTTGGGAGTATTTTGAGCTTATATAGGCAGGTAAGAACTGAAACCAGCTGGGCGGTGGTGGCGCACACCTTTAATCCCAGCACTTGGGAGGCAGAGGCAGGCAGATTTCTGAGTTCGAGGCCAGCCTGGTCTACAGAGTGAGTTCCAGACAGCCAGAGCTACACAGAGAAACCCTATCTCGAAAAACAAAAACAAAAACAAAAAGAACTGAAACCGAAATCTCCAGAAATAAAACATTTGCATAACATAAATATTGCAGGAAAGAGTCAGGAGGGAGTCAGGAGGGAAGGTCACCAAGTGGCTTGGCTGTCTGCAGATATCTTCAGGCAGTAGGCATTGTCCCAGGAGTAGTTGTATCTCAGAGTGAACTTCTCTGGCAACTTCTTTCAGAGATAAGCTGATAGTCTGCAGAAGGTCTTAATTCCCCAGGTGACCACCTTGGGCAAAAACTGCCAAAGTCGGGAGACTGAACTGAGTGTGGGAGGCAACATTTTACATGTGTATTCTCTCTTCCTAATGTTTATCTTGGTAAAATATGGTTGCATAAAGTGTGGGGGTTACATGTAGTGCCTGATACCTCAAATAGTTTCTCAGGTTCTGTCATTCTGTGTGGTCAATGATACTTTGTTGTCAATAAAATATCCAGAATCCACAGTGCACTCCTATTCTGGGCCAGAGATAAATCAGGTATGTATAGGCTCCAATTCTGCTAAAGCAAACAGATAAACAGGAAAGTAGGATGAGTGACAGATATGGATAAGCAAAATAGTTGAGGTTGTTTAAAGTACAAAATAAAAGGTCTTTGCAAAATGTCTCTATGAGTAACTATGATATTCTATCATTCTTCATCATAAACATTTGGTTTGGCTTATTCAGATTTATTTATTTATTTATTTAATTTTTAATGTTTCTCTTTTGTATTTTTTATTTCTCTTTTTTTGTTAAGATATTTTCTTTATTTACATTTCAAATTTTATTCCCTTTCCTGATTTCCCCTCCTAAAACTCCCCTGTTCCATCCCCCTCCCCCTGCTTAATAACCCACACACTCCTGCTTCCCTGGCCTGGCATTCCCCTATACTGGGGCATCAAGCCTTCACAAGAACAAGGGCCACTTCTCGCACTGATATTCCACAGGGCCATCCTCTGCTACATATGCAACTGAAGCATTGAGTCCCTCCTTGTGTACTCTTTGGTTGGTGGTTTAGTCCCTGGGATCTCTAGAGGTACTGGTTGGTTCATATTGTTGTTTCTCCTAAGGGGCTGCAAACCCTTTCAACTCCTTGGGTCCTTTCTCTAGCTCCTGCATTGGGGACCCTGCGCTCAGTCCAATGGATGGTGGTGAGCATCCATTTCTGTATTTGTCAGGCACTGGTGGAGCCTCTCAGGAGGCAGCTATATCAGGCTCCTGTCAGCAAGCACTTGTTGGCATCCACAATAGGGTCTGGGTTTGGTAATTGTATATGGGATGAATGCCCAGGTGGGACAGTAACTGGCTGGCCTTTCCTTCAGTTTCTGCTCCAAACTTTGTCTCTGTTTCTCCTTCCATGTGTACTTTGATCCCCCTTCCAAGGACCAAAGTATCCTTACTGTGGTCTTCCTTCTTCTTGAGTTTCATGTGGATTGCGAATTGTATTTTGGGTATTCCCAGCTTCTGGCCTAATATTTACTTATCACTGAATGCATACCATGTGCGTTCTTTTGTGACTGGGTTACCTCACTCAGGATATGTTCTAATTTCACTCATTTGACTAAGAACTTCATGAATTCATCCTTTTCAGTAGCTAAGTAGTACTCCATTGTGTAAATATGCCACATTTTCTGTATCCATTCTTCTGTTGAAGGACATCTAGCTTCTTTCAAGCTTTTGGATTTTATAAATAAAGCTGCTATGAACATGGTGGAGCATGTTTCCTTATTACATGTTGGAGCATCTTCTAGGTATATGCTCAGGAGTGCTATAGCTGGGTCTGGAGATAATACTATGTCCAATTTTCTGAGGAACTGCCAAACTGATTTCCAGAGTGTTTGTACCAGTTTGCAATCCCACCAGTAATGATGGAGTGTTCCTCTTTCTTCAAAACCTGTCCAGCACTGGCTGTCACATGAGTTTTTGATTTTAGCCATTCTGACTGGTGTAAGGTGAAATCTCAGGGTTCTTTGAATTTGCATTCCCTGTTTAACTAAGGATGCTGAACATTTCTTTAGGTGCTTCTCAGCCATTCAATATTCCTCAGTTGAAAATTCTTTGTTTAGCTCTGTACCCCGTTTTTAAATAGAATTATTTGGTTCTCTGGAGTCTAACTTCTTGAGTTCTTTTTATAGATTGGATATTAGCTCTCTATTGGATGTAAGGTTGGTAAAGAGGGAAAGATCTCCCATGCTCATGGATTGATATGATTAATAATAAAAATGGCCACCTTGCCAAAAGCAATCTATAGATTCAATGCAATCCCCATCAAAATTCCAACTCAATTCTTCACAGAGTTAGAAAGAGCAATTTCATCTGGAATAACAAAAAAACAAGGATAGGGAAAACTATTCTCAATTATAAAAGAACTTCTGGATGGGAATCACCATCCATGACTTCAAGCTGTACTACAGAGCAATTGTGATAAAAAACTGCATGATATATACTGACAGGCAGGTATATCAATGGAATAGACTTGAAGACCCAGAAATGAACCCATACATCTATGGTCACTTGGTCTTTGACAAAGGATCTAAATCCACCCAGTGGAAAAAAGACAGCAATTTCAACAAATGGTGCTGGATCAACTGGTGGTTAGCATGTAGAAAAATGCAATTCAATCCATTCTTATCTCCTTGTACAAAGCTCAAGTCCAAGTGGATCAAGGACCTCCATATAAAACTACACACACTAAAACTTAGAGGAAAGAAAGTAGGGAAGAGCTTCAAGCACATGGAGACAGGGGAAAATTTCCTGAACAGAACAGCAGTAGCTTATGCTCTAAGAACAAGAATTTATAAATGGGATCTCATAAAATTGCAAAGCTTCTGTAAGGCAAAGGACACTGTCAATAAGGCAAAATGCCAACCAACAGATTTGGAAAAAATAGTTACTCAGCTTTATATACGCACCATAGTATTAGGATGTATGTCCTTGCATTCTAGTGAATCACACAACCATTCCTCTCTATGTGGGCACATAGTGCACATCTTTGTGAACGATCAAGTCCTTTTGTGTTCTCTTAAAAATCTTGTTAGCTGCTTCCTCCTGTAGATAACATTTCATCTTGAACTCATGCTAAATGATTTACTTGTCTTTTACCTGTATCTTAAGTGGCTCCCGTAAATTATTTGCCATGATTTTTTTAAGTTAATAACACTTTAATTTTTCTTTACTTTGTACAAAACCCATCAAACTTTCTTGTTCAAAGAAAACATACGCAGGGGTATTCATTACTCCACCAAAATAGATATGATATTTTAGTACCCATAATTCTCCATCTGTATGCCAGATGCTTGCAGACACGTGGCACTGCTCATATTTTAAACAAACAAATGTGAAATATACAAGATGGGTAAAGGGCAGTGTTAATGCTTTACACATGTGCCACCATTATTTGGTGCTATATTAATCTTCTCTGAAATCTTAAATATCATTTGAAAGATGAATATTGCAATTCTAAGGAACAGAGATGGAAAATGAAGAAATAGATTTAGTTGCTCACTATTAGCCTGATATGTAACAATGTAGAAAATGACCTCCAGACAAAGAACAAGAACTTGAATTCACAAAAAATAATTTTTGTGAATAAATTTTATGTCAAGTTCCTTCATTTTCAATATGTTGATTTTTATCATTATTATTTACTTGAAAATGATTGGTTATGTAAAAGAGACATTTTAATAAATTCAGTTTAATGACTTGTTAGAAAGACAAAATCTGAGGTCAGATATATACACATATGCATGGATGCCACTTAAAATCATTATAAGTAGATTCAGTTGTACATTTCTTATCTCATCATTTTGTCCTATTTAAATGTGACTGTCTTAGTTAGGGTTCTCTAGAGTCACAGAACTTAGTCTCTATGTAGTAAAGGGATTTATTGATGACTTACAGTTTGTAGTCCAACTCCCAACAATCGACTCCCAACAACAGTCACGGCAGCAGCTGTGAATGGAAGTCCAAGGATCCAGCAATTGCTCAGTCCCACAAGGCAAGCAGGCGAAGCAGAGAGAGAGCCTTCCTTCTTCCAATGTCCTTATATAGGTCTCCAGCAAAAAGTGTGGCCCAGGTTAAAGGTGTGTGCCACCACACCTTTAACCCCGGATGACCTTGAACTCATAGAGCTTTCTATGTTAATCCTGTGGGATTCGTAGCCACTATTCCTCAAGGTCTCCATGCCAAGTTTCAGGTCAGAAACTTGTATCTCTCAGCCTCCAGATTAGGGCCGCAGGTGAGCCTTCTAATTCTGGATTGTAGTTCATTTCAGATATAGTCAAGTTGACAACCAGGAATAGCCACTACAGTGACCATCTTTAATTTTCTTTGTTGATGTTCACTGAGAATCAGACAGATCTGAAGACAGAGATTGCTTTGTCTTATCTCTTTAGCTACTGTATTGGTTAAATATTCATCAGATTGATTTTAAATTATTATATGAAATGAATTGTATTAAAATAAAAGTTTGTGGATTCTTTGACCTATTGCTTTTGTTCTTGTATAGAATCTTCAATGGATATCTATTTGTCCTAAATATACAAGTATATTATTTTCTTGATTTCTATTTCACTGAACAATTAGTAGGTTCACGTTTCCTTGAGACATATGTACAAAGAACTCAAGAAGTTAACCTCCAGAGAACCAAATAACCCTATTAAAAATGGGGTACAGAGCTAAGCAAAAATTCTCAACTGAAGATTACTGAATGGCAGAGAAGTACCTAGAGAAGCGTTCAACATTCTTAGTCATCAGGGAAATGCAAATCAAAAGAACTCTGAGATTCCACCTCACACCAGTCAGAATGGCTAAGATCAAAAACTGAGGTGACAGAAGATGCTGGCAAGGATATAGAGAAAGAGGAACACTCCTCCATTGTTGGTGGGACTGCAAGCTGGTACAACTACTCTAGAAATCAGTCTGGTGGTTCCTCAGAAAATTGGACATAGGACCTGAGGACCCAGCTATACCACTTCTGGGGATATACCCAAAAGATTCTCCAACATGTAACAAAGACATATGCTCCAATATGTTCATAGAAGCCTTATTTATAAAATCCAAAAGCTTGAAAGAACCCAGATGTCTTTCAACAGAAGAATGGATAAAGAAAATGTGGTACATTTGTTCAATGGAGTACTACTCAGCTATTAAAAACAATGACTTCCTGAAATTCTTAGGCAAATGGGTGGAACTAGGACATGAGTGAGGTAACCCAGTCACAAAAGAACACACATGGTATGTACTCACTGATAAGTGGATATTAGCCCAAAATCTCAGAATACCCAAGATACAATTCACAGACGACATGAAACTCATGGAGAAGGAAGATCAAAGTGTGGGTGCTTTGTTCCTTCTTAGAAAGGGGAACAAAATACTCATGGGAGCAAATATGGAGACAAAGTGTGGTGGAAAGGCTGAAAGGAAGGCCATCCAAAAACTGCCCCACCTGGGGATCCATCCCATAGACAGTCAACATATGCAGACACTTATTGTGTATGCCAAGAAGTGCATGCTGACAAGAGCCTGATATAGCTGTCCCCCAAGAGGTTCTGCTAGAGCCTTAAATACAAAGGCAGATGGTAGCTGCCAACCATTGGACTGAGCACAGGGTCCACAATGGGGTTCCCAATGGAGGAGTTAGAGAAAGGAATGAAGGAGCTGAAGGGGTTTTTACCCCCATAGTAATAATAATAATAACAACCAATCAGATTCCCCAGAGCTTCCAGGGACTGAACCACCAACCAGAATACACATGGAGGGACCCATGGCTACAGCCACGTATGTAGCAGAGGATGACTTGTCAGTCATCTAATGGGTGGAGAGGCCCTTGTTCCTGTGAAGGCTTGATGAACAGTGTAGGGGAATGTGAGGGCAGGGAGGCAGGAGTGAGTCAGTGAGGGAGCACCCTAATAGAGGCAAGGGAAGGAAGTATGGGATAGGAGGTTTTCTGGGATGGGGGAACTGAGAAAGAGGATAATATTTTAAACGTAAATAAAGAAATATCCAATAAAAAATAAAGTCACTATTTTACTCTATATTTCATAAGGCATTACTTTATGAATAACACATTCTTTTTTTTTGTGCTAGACTTCAATGAGTCAATACATGGAACAGTGATTACTCTCTGTTCTTTGGATAAGACTGATCTAGGCAAACATTCAAGTTTAAAGTAGAGGATTTATTGACAGATGGCAAATTTAATATATTTTTCTATTCTGTATGTATATGTATGTGTGTGTGTGTGTGTGTGTGTGTGTGTGTGTGTGTGTGTGTTGATTTGTACATACATATGCATTCTCCCATAGCAGTTCTCAACTGCCTATCTACTTACATTAAGGGATGGGGCCTGGAGAGTAACTTCTCCGTCTATATTGGGATTTTGGCTACCTTAGTCTATGTAGATCTTGTGTAATTAAGTAGAGCTGTTATTGATTTATTATAATCATAACTATGTCATGTCCATGATGCAGTATTTCACTGAATTCTGACTCCTCCTGCTCTTACATTCTTTCTGAATCTTATTCCAAAATTTTACTTGCGTCTTGGGAGCAGGGTCCAGGATTGGTAGAGAAATCCTGTTTAACTTTAAAGTGCATATCCGGCATGCCAGGAGTGTTTTAGATACTAGGAAAGCTAACATTTTCAACAATTATTATGAACAATTAAGAATAACTAATAGCAAGCTTGGTATGGTAGGCTATTCCTGTAGTCTTAGAATGTAGGAGTTGTATGCAGGCATGAGGATTAATATTCAATATGACTCTCAGCTAGCTTTGGGCCAATCTAGACTCTGAAACAAAAAAAGAAACTCATATACTACCCATTCAACATAAACTATGATAGCAAACCATGCTTTTAAATTTATCTGATCATTATTCTCCATGAACATGAATACACTGTGTATTATTCTAATTTGCATTCATGCTTAGGAGCATGCACACAAAAATCATTACCTTGCTTTTGTTTATTTGTAAAGAAAATTTGTAAAAATTGTGTTTTGACCATAGATAATATCTTCCCAATTCTAGAATCACAAATATCAATCTCCTGTCATGAATTCTTCCTCTTCAATATTGCACTTAGCTCGTTGCTCTAGGAATTATTAAAATTGAACAATAAATATTTTCTTTTTAGTAGTGATAAACATAAGTTGAAGAGTTTCTTGTGATACCTAAATAGAGGAATAGACATTCAGAATGCTCTTATCTCTGTCTTTTAGCATCTTTGAAGCTCTCCATAATAGTAAACTGTCAATATTTCCTTTGGAAAATTTTATCTACTGCACAAGTTATAACCTGAAAGCTTGTTAAAACCAAATAAGAACTAGAGGTTGAATATAAGATATTAATCTTAGATGACTTAACAGGACAGATCTGTGGTTATCTTAGTGTTCTCTCCTATGGTTGATATCCAATAGGTGGGTCTTGCTAATTTGCTGTACCTTGTTAATAGAAAGATGCAGGTGCTTTTAGAATGGTAGAGACTTGTGAGCCTTGTCCCAGGTAATCAGAGGTACGTTGGACAGAAGCAGTGTAAGCCAGTTCACCTTATTCCTGAAGTCTGAGGGACTCTAGGAAAAGTGGTAAGAGAGGTGTTGTGAAAAGCATGTCCTTAGGCTTCTGTCTGTGACCAGTGTTTGCTCAATAGCCAAAAGCACACAGAAATTCTATGTGAAAGAAAAATATGGGGTTAATGCAGCTAATCCTGAGGAGAGTCTGAACTGCCATCTCCTGAATATAGAAAATGAATTGATCCCATCTGAATGCCATTTCCCCAGTATCTCTTTGAACCTCTAAATATCACAAACATTCAAGTCCTCTCTTCCTTTTATATTTTATCATTTTTTTAAGTTCATAAAGATGTTCTTGAAATGGATAGAATTGAAAGGACACTTAGTCATACAGCAGACACTCAACAGTGCCAGGAAGAGTTCGTTTAAACTTTAATATATATGATTTCAAGAGAGTGGAATTTTTAATGAAACACTATGAATTATGTATTCAAATACTTAACTGAGGATCACAATCAAATTATTAAAAAGCAATTAAAATTGATCTGGGAACAAAATAAGTGTAAAAGTCACAGATTTTAGTTCTCCGCAAAGCTAACATTCTGAAATGGAAATATTTGTTTACAAAAACTTTCTACCACTCTTTCCCTAATTGCAATTTCCCAAATTTCTCTTGGAAAGATTATCCTGTTCTTTTTGAAATGTTCTAGATGTGAACAGTATTTTGTTGTTTCTGAGTCTGTACTTGTTATAAATATGACAAATTCATACTATTCTAGCCAAAGAGTCATACTTCAAATTACTCTTCACACATTTTAATGATGTTCTGTATTGTTCTTAATGAAGGTCAGACCTGTGAGATCATATGCTATTATTGGCTGGATTCTAGCTATTTTATATGCGTTATGCACTTGACAAGAATACAGTTTTTGAAGAAGCAATTCATTTACATAGAAAATGTTTTTGCTATGAGCAAACCAAAGCGCTTGCCTGTGTCCAAATATAGAAAGGTGTTGCTGGATTCATAGTTTTATTCTGTTGAAAAGATTTTCATTACACACACATACACACACACACACACACACACACACACACACATATATATATATTATACACATATATAATATATATTACATACATACATATATATATAGATATGAAGCTTAGAGGAGAAAGACAAAAGGCATTTTGTACTTATTTTATTTCCCTACACTTTTGATCTTTGTGCCTCTGTTTAACTTATGTAAACAGATGTTTCATTATTGAGCCAATTACTCACTTAGCAAGAACACTATACCTGGCACTCTACAGGTACTTCTCCACTGAAGGCTTGCAGAAATATCAAAGATAGTTTTGTATATATTAATGGTGAGGAAACTGAGGACTAAAATGTTTGTTTTTATGTGAACTTTTCCTGTTAAATTTAAACATACTCTCCCAGAGAACCATCAAATTAATTCATTATGTAACTATGGATATATTGTATTTCCTGCTCCAGGGTAAAGGGATAGGACAACGACTTTATTGGATCTTTAGACAACTTCTAAATGAAGCCATGTGAAATTATGTAACATACTGTACAGGATAGCTATTTTTTCTTTGGTTTATTGTCATTTCTGGAGCCACATGACAGAAGATGCTTTGGATTATACTCAACATTCTTCCACGTCTATGAGCAAAGAGGCGTTTTTAGGCTTTTAAATTTTACATAGAAGAAATCATGCAATTAAATGATTTTCCTATAATGTAATCAATAGACCAAGCTAATCTGGAAAGCAACATTAAAATCCTTCAAAGTTAAAACTTATATGAATGATTGATTTAGTTTTCTTTTTTTCCTATTTAAACCCTGGGAAATAACTAAGTCAGAGTTGGATTTCTCCATGAATCCCCTTTGAGTAAGTGCAGGCTCCTAAGTCTCTTAAGTTTTCTTCAATACAAATAGATCTTTCTCACAGCTCTTTACATTTGTTGTTTACTTGGATCATTTTGCTCCTTAAAACTGAACTTGATTTACTTCACTCTGTTCTCAAAGCTTATGGAAAGGAGAGATAGTTTCTTTTTAACTTCTATTCTAATGGCCAAAGGAAACAATGTCAGTATGTACTACCTGATCCAGGATTACTGATGTTGATATATTTTTTAATATCTTTAAAATGACTTTTAAGTGCTTAAAGGAATTTTAAAAAAAAATTATTTGAAACTCCAGATTTTATTCCCCTCCCGGTTCACCCTCTGATTGTTCCACATCACATACCTCTCCCTGCCCCACTGTCTCCATCCCCCACCGCACCAGACCTCTCAACTTCCTGGGGCCTCCATTCTCTTGAGGGTTAGGTTCATCTTCACTGACTAAACCCAGACCTGGCATTCCTTTGCTGTATATATTTTAGGGGCCTCATATCAGCAGGTATATGCTGCCTGGTTGGTGGTCCAGTATCTGAGAGATCTCGAAGCAGGTTAATTGAGACTGCTGGTCTTCTTGCAGGGTTGCCCATCTCCTCAGCTTCTTCCAGCTTTCCCCTATTTTAACCACAGGGGTCAGCAGCTTCTGTCAAATGGTTGGGTGCAAATATTTGCATCTGACCCTTTCAGGTGCTTGTTGGGTCTTTCAGAGGGCAGTCATGTTAGGTCCCTTTTTGTAGGTGATCTATAGCCTCAGTAATAGAGGTCTTGGGGCCTCCCCTTGAGCTGAATCCCAGTTTGGGTCTGTCATTGGAACTTCTTTTCCTCAGGCTCCTCTCCATTTCCATCCCTGCAGTTCTTTCAGA
>JADRCD010195692.1:0-15199 GCA_019843815.1 Montemys delectorum | reverse complement strand
GTGGTTAAAAGCACTGACTGTTCTTCTAGAGGTCCTGAGTTCAATTCCTAGCAGCCACATAGTGGCTTACAACTATAATAGGATCCAATGCCCTCTTCTGGTGTGTCTGAAGACAGTGACAGGTATATTCATATACATAAAATAAAAAAATAAATCTTAAAAAAAAAAGAACTTGCAAGGTGATATGGTGATCTTAATTTAACAGTAAAGCAGGAATGCCCCAATTTCTTTTTCTCAGAATAGAACTACTCCTTAAGCAGTCTTCTCAGGCCCAAGAAGCTGGGACTACAGGTGTGCATCCTGGGCTCTGGCTTCTTGTGAACCAGTCAGTATTATATCACCATGTATAGGAATTGTGAAACACTCAATTTTGATAAATCAAACTAGAAAAGTACATTTGAAAGGACTCAAGCATGGCGAAAATGGCCATGGCAGGCCTTGTCCTTCTCCCCCTCTGCCTTGTTAAAACTGTTAGATTACATTCCTGAAGCTAGCCCCCAAGGTTTATTCCTTTGCTTGGCCATTTCTTCCTCCTGAGGCTGACTATCAAAATCCAGCTAGCAAAATCCAGCATTCAAAAGCCCTCTACTTAATATGCCTAATCAAAATTAAACACCTTATCTTAACACAGGTTTACCCTTTTATCTTTATAACCACCATTTTCCTATGTGCTAGGTCTATCTCCTCTCTATCCAGTCCTTTGTCCTCTGGGACAAATACTTCTCTTCTCTAGCTCTCATTTCCTTTCCCTTCTCCCGGATCCTCTATCTTATGTCTTTGTCTCTTATTCCCTGTCCTCTGTCTTTCAGGGGTAAATAAATCTTTGTGCTGAGAACTTAGTCTTGGAGATCCTGAGCCAGTATTTTTCTTTTCCACACCAATTATGTTTTTTGATATATAATTGTAGCATACCATTTGACTCATGCACTAAGTAAATGTTTATCATAGTGTTGTTGTACTGGCTAGTTTTGTGTGTCAACTTGACACAGGCTGCAGTTATCACAGAGAAGGGAGCTTCAGTTGGGGAAGTGCCTCCATGAGATCCAGCTGTGGGGCATTTTCTCAATTAGTGATCAAAGGGGTAGGGCCCCTGTGGGTGGTGCCATCTCTGGACTTGGAAGTCTTGAGTTCTATAAGAGAGCAGGCTGAGCAAGCCAGGAGAAGCAAGCCAGTAAGGAACATCCCTCCATGGCCTCTGAGTCAGTTCCTGTTTCCTGACCTGCTTGAGTTCCAGTCCTGACTTCCTCTGGTAATCAATAGCCATGTGGAAGTAAGCTGAATAAACCCTTTCCTCTCCAACTTGCTTCTTGGTCATAATGTTTGTGCAGAAATAAAAACCCTGACTAAGACAGTTGTGTCTTATGACGGGAGAAAAGGGAAAGGCATGACAAATGACCTTTCCTTTAAGGACCTAATTAAACATCTGCATAAATAGTGCTCAGTTTAATCCCTTAGGCTCAGCAGAAAATCATAACAAATACCATTGTGAAAATGACACAGGCACTCACTATACATAGGTATGTGAGCATCTTCTAATCTTGCTTTAAATAGGATTTTAAAGTGTGATGCTGTGGTGGCCCATCTTACCCAAAGCTTTAGAATTCAGCCTCCTAACTGCTTCCATCCCCAACATCAATTGTAAGGTACTGCATTTATATAACATTTATATACTATTCAATATTATATAAATTATATGGTTATATAATTTTATTTATATAATATATAATAAATATATATTAAATTTCACAATTCAAAACATAGCAGTTCCTAGTATTTCCAGATCACAGGAGACTTTTTAAAAAAAAAGATTAGATATTTTCTTTATTTACATTTTAAATGTTATCCCCTTTCCTCATTTCCCCTCCAAAAACCCCTTAACCCACCCCCCATCCACTTACCAACCCACCCACTCTTGATTCCCTGCCCTGGCATTCCCCTACACTGGGGCATCCAGTCTTCACAGGACCAAGGGCCTTTCCTTCCACTGAGGCCCAACTAGGCCATCCTCTGCTACATCTGCTGCTGGAGCCGTGGATCCCTCTATGTGTACTCTTTGGTTGGTGGTTAATCCCTGGGAGCTCTGGGGGTACTGGTTGGTTCATATTGTTGTTCCTCCTATGGGGCTAGGAGACTCTTTCAAGGAGGAAAAAGTAAAGAAAAAGCAATAGCAGATGCAGATAAATTATCACACAAACCAGGGCAGTGGGGCTGCAGACAGCACAGCTCACAGGGAGAGAAGGTTCTGGCACTGAGAGGTCTTGGGTTTGATCTCCAATACCAGTAAAAGACACTGCATTGGTGAAAGAGAAAAAGCAGCATTCATGTAGGTTTGAAGAGCTTGTGCTGAATCTATGAGCAGATCCTTAGGTCTGCTGGTAGAAACTATAGATTATCTATGGACACTTACTAGGCTCTGTTTTCTTTGAGTTGATACATAGGAAAATGGGCTTTTATAGCTTTAAGATATAAACACTTTTCTAAGAATATTATCTCAAATGAATTTCAGCCTAACAAAATACAGACTTTTGACTAACCAATGGTAGAACTTACCTGTAAACAACTGTTAAGGCCTTTGATCTTTGCTATGCATTCCCAAGTTGGCCACTATTTCTATTATTATAAGCTATGTCAACAAGGCTCTTACTGGAAGGACGAAATGGTGAGCACTCAACAAAAAGCATTTAAATATTTGTAATTTGAGGATATGAAAACATGTTGAACTGGGTGTTATATGTATATAAGCCCAATAGTTAGGAAGGAAGGAAAGAAGGAAGGAAGAAATATAATGAGTTTGAGGCCAGTCTGTTTCAAAAAACAAACATTCCCCAGGGGAAGGTGGCCCATGCCTTTAGTCCCAGCACTTAAAAGGCAGAAGCAGGCAGATCTCTGTGAGGCCAGCCTGGTCTATAAAGCCGGTTTCAAGAAACCCAAGGCTGCCGGGCAGTGGTGGCACAGAGGCAGGAGGATTTCTCAGTTCGAGGCCAGCCTGGTCTACAGAGTGAGTTCCAGGACAGCCAGGGCTGCACAGAGAAACCCTGTCTCAAAAAACCAAAAAAAAAAAAAAAAAAAAAGAGGAAAGCCAAGGCTGTTACTCAAAGAAACTGTCCCTGCCAAAAGAAAAAAAGTCCTTGTTTTCCTAAACTCACTCTGTAGATCAGGCTGGCCTTGAACTCAGAAATCCACCTGCCTCTGCCTCCCAAGTGCTGGGATTAAAGGCGTGTGCCACCACTGCCCGGATAACTAGAACGTTTTATAATGGTAGGCAAGTGCTCTCCCACTAAGCAATAGCTCCAGCTCACAAAAATTGTTAGAAACTGTAAAGACCACACACACACACACACACCCGCCTTTCTGAATGGTTACTTTGCTGATTTACTCAGAATTCTTGCTTAGGGTATGACTTGGCACTGTGACATACCTCTGCATAAGAATACATATAATTTTAGCTGACTTTTCCCCATACAATTACATTTTTATGTATGTTAGCTTATATCTGGAAAACATGGCCACTGCTTACCCCGAATATAGCATGATGGGACAGACGACCAAAATTTACAGACTACCAGTAAGTTAACATCATTAAGATGAAATCCTTAACATGCCAAACTGAGTCATTCCTTGGGAACTCTGGGCACTGTTTCTACTTCCTGCTGGGAATTAGCTGCCACACCCTCTCAGTGGAGGTGACAGATAAGGTAGCATGAGAAACAGGTTTTGTTTTGTTTTGTTTTGAAACCTGGCTACACCCTCCATAAGCAAGGACTAAGTAAACCATCCGGACCCTTTCTCCTCTTTGTTATACTAAAAAAAAAAAAATTATAACGATTTTTAAACATAGAAGCAGGTACAATGCAATAATTTACATATATTAGTGGGGAATGTCACCAACTGGTTTCTAAGTAGATTTGAAGTCCACTTCATAGGAGGGAACTCACTATTTGGCACTATAAAGCCAGTAAAAAGCCTAGGGTTGGGGTGGTCACAGGTACCAGTGGAGAAAACTACTGTTTTTTTTTGTTTTTTTTTTTTTTGCTACGTGGACATGGTAGGTCTGTCAGGTTACCTTCTAAACAACTGTTTATGCCCACTGACTAGTACTATTGTCAACCTCAGGCAGAAAAGCCTCTTTGGCCATGTCCAGCAGTATCTGGTCAAAGTGATTAGAACAAATGGCTGGTAAAGCTCCACCATCAGGAGACATGTACATTACAGCCTGTAGGCCTTAGGGACGATCACTGGGGAAGGTACAAAGAACGTGAGTTTGTAAGGAGGGATCAGTACGGGAAGGCTGCACTCTTGAATGTACAACAGCTCTGAGTACCTGCACAAGAACGTGCATGTTTCTCAACATCTTGCTTGGGAGGGTTGATAAAGGTACTCACCAAAAGCAAAACCAAGAAGGTAGAAGAAGGGCTAGTTGGGGACACGAGACAGGAATGGGAGAGTGGTAGATTTGATGAAAATACATATTAAACTGATGAACACAAGGTAGTGAAACTCATTATTATGTGTACGTAATCAACATGTGCTGGTCAGACACTTTGGGAAAAGAAGTTGTGGGTTACAAGCATGCCATGGGTACAAAGTCACTTCACTGCACAGAACAATCATGACCAGGCCCACATGTCTGATGCTACCTCTGTACTGTCGTTCATAAGCTCTCCATCAGGTATCAGACAATGAAGGTGCAGCTCAAATGTCCCCAAACTATCCCTGTGTTCTCTGCAATCAACAGCTTATAAAGTTTCAAGATACTCAAAATTTCAACTATAGGGAATAATGGTTTTTAAAAAAATCTTTATTGGGCTGGTGAGATGGCTCAGTGGGTAAGAGCGACTGCTCTTCGGAAGGTCCTGAATTCAAATCCCAGCAACCACATGGTGGCTCACAGCCACCTGTAATGAAATCTGACGCCCTCTTCTGGTGTGTCTGAAGACAGCTACAGTGTACTCATTTATAATAATAAATAAATAAAAAAAATCTCTATTTTTCAACACATTAATTTAATAAATTTTTTGTTTGTTTGTTTGTTTGTTTTTTGGTTTTTCAAGACAGGGTTTCTCCGTGTAGCCCTGGCTGTCCTGGAACTCACTTTGTAGACCAGGCTGGCCTCGAACTCAGAAATCTGCCTGCCTCTGCCTCCCAAGTGCTGGGATTAAAGGCGTGCACCACCACTGCCCGGCTAATTTTAATAATTTAATGTGGGAGGGGAGATCACATGCCGCAGTACTTATGTGGAGGTCAGAGGATAGCCCAGGGGAATTTGCTTCCTCCACTTGCCATGTGGATCTTAGGTATTGAACCAAGCCATTAGGCTTGGTGGCAAGCACATCCACCCACGAAGCCATCTCACTTACTAGGGAATAATGATTTTAGACAGTGGAGAAAATGTTCTTTCTCATACTATATCTAAAATTCATAAACTGTCCTATGCTTTTATTTAAAGAATTTCATCGAGCTGGTGAGATGGCTCAGCGGGTAAGAGCACTTTAGCAGAGAAATATCTGCTAAGAAGCAACATCTGATACTCATTTCTACAGCAGCAGCATTAAAATCAGTGGTAACAACTTTGAGGCAGTCTTTAAAAGTACTAGTTAGTCCATCAGATCATAATCTACAAAAGTCTCTACCAGCAGGTCACTTGATATCATTATAAAGACATTTTGGCAATATGGTAGAACTTCTAACATGAAGGAGGCTGCAACTCGGTGGTGGAGTGCTTGCCTCAATTTGGATGATCAATCACAGGAACAGAGGAGAAGAAGAAAAAGATCTGGCCATGCAAAGCAATAGGAAACTTTTCAAATATTTCCTTTAATGGTAAAATATATGTTTTGATGTTTTAAAATTTTATCTATACTGATTTGAGAATCATCATGCTTTGCTTAAACATTTCTCTTCTGCACAAAGAGGGTCATAAGAAAGCACTCAATCCAAGCTATGTGCATGATAATAGCACAGTGTGACATTAAACAAGCTTTGGGTTAACTGTCAATATGTATAATGGTTAAATGAACAGCTACACATCTTGGGATTCTTTACTTTCTAATGGGAAAATAACTGGCTTTCAAATGTTCCTAATATATTTATTTGCAACTCAGGTTTTCTACTGTGTACTCCTAAAAGCCTGTAAAGGGATGCTTATTTAGTGAGTCAAAGCCAGACTCTACACATGATTTAGTGAAGTCTCACATGCTGCTTCTTACGTGAGAAATTAATAAGCTTATGAAAGGCAACTTTCCAAATTAAAAAAAAAACCAAAACAACAACAAAAACATGAAATAAAGTAACTGACCGGGAGTTATTATGATGAATATTACACGCTCGGGCCATTAGCACCACAATAATCGGTCTAAAGGCTTTTCCTTTGCCATCGAAGTAGTATTCGGACATGTCCTTCAGTTCTCTGGTGGAGATGTGCAGCTCCTGAAATACAAGTTTCCTTCTTGTTAACATGGCATTACAGACATGCACACAGGAATCTTATTTTCATCAAAACTTCAGGTTTATTTTAGTGTACTCATTTCTTTTCTTTTTTCTTTTTTTTTTTTTTTTTTTGGTTTTTTGAGTCAGGGTTTCTCTGTGTAGCCCTAGCTGTCCTGGAACTCACTCTGTAGACCAGGCTGGCCTCGAACTCAGAAATCCGCCCGCCTCCGCCTCCCAAATGCTGGGATTAAAGGCGTGCACCACCACTGCCCGGCTAGTATACTCATTTCAATTGAGAAATTCAACACAAAAAGAATGTGGCTTTGCCCCAAGGGGTATCGTATTAGTACTAAGGCAAATATTGGCACTTTTCTGATGGGTAGCCAGGGACCACAGGACAAAGAAGGGAAAGCGGGAGAGGAAACATGGAGGGAGGCAGAGGACAGACAATATAATGTGCGGAGCCTATGAAGCCGATCAAGAATGGCCCCGATGGGGAGTCAACAGACAGGAGGACAGACAGCTAGGATCAAGTACAAATCAGTAAGTAGTATGTCTAGGCTTTATTTAGCAGAAGACATTTCAAAGATTCACAGAAGAAATGTAGAAAAGGCTTGGCTTACTTAACTGTGGGGAGCTTACTATTGAGCATTATTATTATCTGAGTTATGTTCTTGCCGTGAAGCCCTATGGCCTCGAAGCCAAGATCTTCCTGCTTCTCCCTATCAAGTGCTGAGAAACAGGAACATACCACCATGCCTAACTGAGACAAACACTTAAAATACAGAATATTTTAAAAGTCCTGAAGAAATTAGGAATAGAAGAAACATACTTCAATATAATAATGTTTACAAAAAAAAAAAAACAAAAAAAACCAAACCAAAACCAGGTGCTAACATTAGTCTAAATGGGGAAGAACAACACTTTTTCTAAAGTCAGAAAAGAATATTTATTCACTTTCCCCATTCTTATTCAATATAGTGCTTGAAGGCTTAGCTAGATGAGTAAGACAAGAAAGAAAGCAAAGGGATACAGGTAGAAAAGGAAAAGGCCAAATTATCCCTAAATACAGTTCACGTGATCATAGAAGCCTGTCAAGACCCCATCAGGGAGTTAGAAATGGTATGTTAGGTAATAAGCCTAAGCAGAAAAGGGGAAGAGCTCTACACTGAGCATTTTACAGCAATGAGAGACACTAGAAAACGGAAGGCTCACTCATGGATAATGAAAATGGCTATACATGAAAAGCTATAGATTCAATTCAATTATGCTCAGATTTCTAGTTACATTTACCTATGTATTTAATGATTACTGAGCATGTACATGTTTGCCATGACAGATGTGAAGGCTAGAGTACAACTTGTTGGAGTCAGTTTTCTCTTTCCACCAAGTAGTTCCTGGGGAATTCAACTCCAGCTGCCAAGCTTGGCTGCATGCGCCCTAAGCCACTGAATGATCTCATTAGTCCTCTAATTATATTTTAAACAGAAATTAAAAAAAAAAAAACCTCTTAAAATTCATATAGAAGTGTTGGGAGCAACCTTTTTGAACATTAACTGCTCTGTCAGCCATAAGTGCTTATTGGTACAAAGTCTTGGTCTCTGTGGGAAAGTACTAAGCCAGCTGAAAGTTCACAGCTGCCTCAGTGGGAAAGCACTAGCACAGATGAGAATAAATAGCTATAAATCTTGCTGTGAGGTATCTAGCAACCCATTTTGTTATGAGAATACCTGCTATAGATTTCGCAGTTAGGCATCTAGCAATCCGTTTTGTTATGAGAACAAATATCTATAGATCTTGCGGACAGGTGCCTAGCTACCAGTCCATTTGGGGACAAACAGCTATGTATCTTGTGGACAGGTAGCTAGCAACCTACTCTGTTCTGTTCCTCCTGCTGAACTTTTCACTGAGCCAATTTCCTGGTCCTGAGAGCATCTGCACTCCCCAGAGACAAAGCGACCCTACTCCCTCCCCTCACTCCCTATCTTGCTTCAATGAGTATAGAACTGGGGTGGGAAAAATTAAAATTTGTCAGCTTGATCAGACTTCTTGACTTGCTGTCCGTTCTTTGTGTCTCTTGTCTCTTCATTCTCTCCCAGGTGGACCCCCAGTCCCTGTTTGACAGCCCCACGGGCTGGGGCATAGAAGCACAAAAGACCCCAGATAGTCAAAGCAACCTTGTGTCAAGACCAATGACCTCAAAGTATACTCCAGAGCTATAGTAACAAATCACAGCACTTAGCACAAAAACAGATACCTTTAAAGTGGAATAGAGGCGCACACCTTTAATCCCAGCACTTGGGAGGCAGAGGCAGGCGGATTTCTGAGTTCGAGGCCAGCCTGGTCTACAGAGTGAGTTCCAGGACAGCCAGGACTATACAGAGAAACCCTGTCTCGAAAAAACAAAACAAAACAAAACAAAAAACTTATATACTGACACAATTTCAGCTAATGCCACATAAAGTGGAATAGAATAAAGAATCCAGAATTAAACCCACAGTGCTGCAGATATTTGATTTTTAACAAAAATGGCCAAAATATATATTGGAAAATAAAAACCCTTTTCAACAAACAGGGCTGGAACAAAGAAAATACACATATAGCAGGATAAAACTACAGACCCGATTTTTATCCCTCCAAAAGACAACCAATGAATCAAATACCTTAACCTAAGATCTGAAACTCTAAAACTGAAAGTACACAGGCAATACTTTAAGATATACATAGTTGATGATTTCACCAGGACTCTAGTTGCTTGGAAAATAATAACAAAAACTGACATATGGGAATGCATCAAAATAAAAAGCTGTAACTCAAAAGAAACAAATGAGTGAAAAGATAACTAATAGAATGGGAGAAAATTTCACTAGCTGTACATCTGGCCGAGAATTAGTGTTCAGCATACTCTGGTCACACTAGCTAACAACAAACAGTGAATGCTTGTGAGGATGTGTATTCACATGTGTAATCCACATATTATTGATAGTAATGTAAAGTGGTCTAACTACTATGAAGTTAATATGAATGTACCCACTCCTTAAAAAAACCCTATAAACTAGATCTAGTGATACCACTCCTGGGTATATACCTGAAGAACTCAAAAGTCAACATACCACAGAGATACTTTATGTCCACGTTACTGCAACGCTATTCACAACAGCCAAGTATGTACTCAGGCTATGTTCCCATCAAGAGATGAATGGATCTAGAAAATGTGATATACATTTACTATGGAGTTTTATTCAGCCTTAAAGAAGAATAAAATTATGGTGTTCACCTTATTAAGTGAAACAAAACAGACTCAGAAAAAGAAAGATGTTTTTCTTTCACTTGTAGATTCAAATTTCTTTTTAAAAGTAAACACATGAAACTATGTAGAACAGCAGGAAGAAGAGAAAGGGGAAAGGAGTAAAGCGAGTAGGGCCAAAATATGTGATAGACTTGGAAAATAAAACTATGGGGAAGATGGAGAGCAGAGACAAGTGGGAGGAGGAAGATAAAAAGACATGAGCAATGCAAATTATATATAATCTATGAAAATATAATAATGCCTGTTTTTGCAAATAATATTCAATAAAACGCAAGCATAAAAACAGGGGGAAAAGCTGTATATGGTAATGCATGCTCATGAAACCCTGGCTGGGTTTGACTTGAGAAGAACAAAAAGCGTTCTCCATGGGTGTGTATTTGTTATATCTGTTACTCAAGGAACACATCTTGAATCAGAGCCACACAAAGTTATGGAGCGCAATTACTAAGATAAAGGCATAGGTGTCAAAGATAAGCATGACAACCCTTGCCCACAAGGAGTCCAGGGTCTAGATGGGACAAGATTAATAACTAAAGTTAATATAATACAGTGAAATGGATAATATCACCCAAGGTAAATAAAACCACTCTGGGAACATACAGAAAGGCTAGTTCAGGCCAGAAGAGATTAAGAGAGAACTAGAAGGGAGGATATAGTGTATCCTGGAGCCTGAAGGGGTCTGGAGGCAAGAGAGAGACTAGAAGAAGGTCATGGAAGAAAGGACAAGAAGGATCCAAGGGCTCTTCCAAGGATTCAAGGTGATCCCATCAATAGTCAGGGATACCAGGGAGGAGAACAAAACACTAAACCAAACTACATATGGGGTGAGAACAGCATGTCAAACATATTAAGTTTGACATAGTCATAGATACTTCATGGAGTAGTACGCTCAGTAGTTAGCTATGTAGGTTTAGAATAGACAATTCAATCTAGAATAGAGATATCTGGGGGATTAAGAGTGGAAATGAAATATATATATGTATATATATAAATATATATATGTATGTGTGTGTGTGTATGTATGTATGTATGTATGTATGTATATATGGGAGTGGGGTTTCCAGAAGTCTAAACAACAGCACAGTTAAAGGAGTTAGAGTAGATGAGATAAAAGAAGATCACAGAAATCAACAGAGGATGGCCTAAAGACTAGGTGACTCAGGAAATTATGGAAGCTACAGGAACAGTTTCAAGGAAGGAAAATGGTAGTGAAAAGGGTTAAGGCAGGGGAAGAAGAAAGCATTCACTGCATTCAGTGAGAGGCAGCTCCTGTGACACAGGTAGTGATGGGGTAATGCAAAGGGGTTCAGATACTGTGATGGAAAGGAAGGAGGCTGACACAGAGTTAGGATGGTCCTTCTGAAAATGAGGATAGGCTGGGTGTGGTAGCGCGTTAATAATTCCAGCATTCCGGGAACAGGAGGATGGTGAGTCTAAGGCCCTCTTGATATACAGGAAGTTGAAGGTCTGCCCAGAGGTGTCATAGTGAGAGCTTACCTTAAAATAATCTAAGTAAACAAACAATCCAGAATATGAAAGACAGTGGTAGAATACTTCTCTAATCCCAGCATTCAGAAGGTACAACGAGAGGATCACAAATTCAAGTCCAGCTTGGGCTACACAGGGAGTCTCTGTCTCAAAACGAAGCAGCACACAAGGGCTTGGGTACACTAGGTGCTAGAGCACTTGCCTAGAATGTGCAAAGTCCTCTGGGACACTGCTATTCTGCTATGAGGTATTAGGCTACAATCTTCAGGGAAAAGATGGTAAATTCTAAATGGAGTACTAAGTTGACAGAGAGTCACATGAACATTTAGGAGAAGGATTTTATTCATTTTTATTTTTTAATTTGTGCATGCATGCCAGACAACAACTTTGGGTGTCGTTTACGTTTACATTTTAGAGACAGAGTCTCTTGCTGGCCTGGAGTTCACCAAGAAGGATAGGCTGGCTGGTTTGTGAGCCACCTACACACCTAGCTCTATCACTATAACAAAAGTAAGCTACCAGGTCAGCTTTTTAATATGGTTTTGGGGATCAAACCCAGACCCTCATGCTTTCACAGCAAACACTTTTCCAACTGGGCCAGGTCTGCGGCCCTATTTGAGTTTGTTTTTCACTGCACAATTCACATCAGTGTTAGCAACCTATAGACACAGAGGCTATACACTGGGCAAAGGTCATGGTTTGCTTTGACATATGACATTATGAGAAGACCAGGGGAATAGGCTTGCCATAATTCAATCCACACACTGAGCAGTGTTATATAATCCACATGATATTTATGAGTTGAAAGAAGAAAATCATATTTGGAACAGCTTAGCAATGGCATTCAGAATTAGATACTGAACAGGCATATGCTTCCTGTACCTATTTTCTTTAGTTTTCCAACTCTGCAATATCAACTTTCTGAACAGTAACGTGTACTATATCCCCCATACTGTCCAGCATCAGGCTCACACAGTTGTTCCTAAGGTAACATTAAACATGAAATATGCAAACTGAGTGGGCACAGGCATGGCTGCCTTTTCATTTGTTTGTTATTTGAGACAGGGTCTCATGTGGTAGCCTAGCCTAGCTTGGAACTTACTATATCACCCTGACTAGACTTGAACTTTCAGTGGTCCTCCTGCCTCACCTTCCCAAGTGCTGGGATTATAGGTGTGAGCCACTATAAAATGGCTGCATTGTGTGTTGGTTTCTAATTCTAAAATGTTAACAGGCTTAAGGAAAATAAAAGCCTTACCTTTCTAATGTCTTCATACAGACCTTTCAAGTCTCTCCAGCCAAGTTTGAAAGGATCACTGTATTTCTCACCACTCTGAGTTTGACTACAGCAGCACATTGCTGGTGTCTTTTGATGAAACCTGGTGAGTGGAAATGCACATGACTCCATTTTTAAGTAATTCAAACACATGCATATTTATATGGTGGAAAAAATGAAGTCAACTTGCTAGAAATCAAATACGAATCTGCAAAAGTACCATAATTCAAAAACACACTGAATTCTACTCTTGTTAAATAATATATTAATAGGTGATTTTAATGAATAGGACCTTGACAGGCAACATTGAAAAAAGACTATATTATATGAGTTCACTGTATTCTGAGTAGAACTCAAGTTTTACTATATTCATATTTTTTGAAATGGCAGAGATCATATAAAGCAGACTATCATGACTTTTACTTAAATATTTTATTAGCCTAGCCTAATAAAATTTAGACGTTTACTAGCAGTGATTACCTTTGTAGCTCTAATAAGGATTATAAACTTACTGTGATATACTATGCATATTTGGGGAGGCAGACGTTAAAATCTTCATAAGACTAAAATTGGGTATCTGTAAAACAAAAGTATGAAGAAACCTATGAGAATATTCCTAAAAAACTCATTCATAACAACAAATATCCCCATAACTCAAAGATATTGTTCAGTCAGCCACTTATAAAAGGTTGGAAATCTTAAGAGAAAAAGGACAGTGAGAAGTCCCTACCTGATTATAAAGGTGACATGTGTCACATCAGAACACAGGAATTAGAGGGAAGCAGAAGTCAGTCTCAGTGTGGCAGGCCTGTAATCCCAGCTACTAATGAAGCTGAGGTAGGAGGATCATAGATTCAAGGTTGGCCTAGAGGACAGTGAGTTCAAGGTCATCCTGAGCAACTTTTAGTGACCCTTTTAGGGACCCTACCTCAAAATAAAGAGAGCTAGGGAATGCTCAGTAGAAGAGCAGTTGCTTTGTCCTCAGAGGTCAAAGGTCTAATTCCCAGCAGTGACAAAACAAAAAAAGCAGAAAATAAATATATCTGTAACAATACATCCATTCCTCTAAAAGCTGGGCCCATATTTGTTAAGCTGCATCCATATTTGTTCCTGCCTTTCTATACCAGAAAAAATGCACCAAATCAATTTCTTTCCATTTAACTAAGACTGGTTACAGAACAGGGAAGACTAGAGTATCTTTTCTTCTTTCTTTTCTTTGAGACAGGGTCCCTCTGTATAGCCCTGGCTGTCCAGGAACTCACTCTGTAGACCAGGCTGGCCTCCAGAGTATCTTTTAAATTTTCAAAACACACAAACACAAAAGTATCATCAGGGACGGTTAGGAAAAGATCTGACCATTAAGGAAGGAACTGACATTTACACAATGCTGCCTATGTTGTTGTTATTAAACATAGTTGGAAATGGTGCTTCTGGGTAAGTAATGTTTAGTAAATGAATGGACTAGGAGTACAGCCCAGAGGTAGACTATGTACTTTGCATGACACAAACAAACCACTACCAATCTCAGGGGCATTTTGATAATATGATCAAAGGTCCAGGAATCACTTGGGCATGGTAGGGTATACCTGTAATCTCAGCACTTTGAGGTCAAGGGAGCAAGTGGACAAGTTCAAGGTCAGCCTGGAATACATAAAAAAGGCTGAGAGACTATCAAAGAATTACAGTTTAACATTTCTAAACAATTCCGTGGTAGCAATAAATACTGATTCTAACAATTAATATTACTATTCTTTAAAAAAGAGGGATTTATTTTTATGTGCATGGGTGTTTAGGCTGAATGTATGTATTTCAGTTTGACAAGGTTATATATGGATATAATGAATTTATGACACAGGCATAGGAACATCAGATGTTCGTATTTTTCAAGAAGAATCTAGAATGCCCACAATTGCCTTCCTCAATTTCTAGAGAGTAGTTAAGATCAATGATTTTCCTAAATCTCAGATGTGTTTCAGAAGATAAATGATGTTGTACTTTATATTATCTTGAACATACTGGGCTGTGAAGCAGGGTTCTCTGCTTAACTGTGAACTCCTGTTGTCAAAGAAGCTGTGATAATAAAAATGAGTCTTGTCATGCATATTGCATTCGAGTGCTTGCTTGACTCTAGTTCCTTGGTTTCTTGCTTTGCTTCTCCTGGAAAGATCAGGAGGCAGGAGAATCAGGAGGCAACTTGGCCAACTTCTCCCAATATGTCTATGCACCACATATGTACAGTGCCAAGGAGACCAGGAGAGGGTATTAGAACCCCTTGGAACTGGAGTTATAGGCCATGTGGATACTGGCAATTGAAGGCAGGTCTTTCAGAATAGTGCTCTTAACTACTGTCTCTATCTCATATATTACTATTCTTAAAGACAGGATGAAAGCATTTTAAAAATTACTAATTTACGGGCTGGCAAGATGGCTCAGTGGGTAAGAGCACTGACTGCTCTTCCGAAGGTCCTGAGTTCGGATCCCAGCAACCACATGGTGGCTCACAACCACTCATAATGAGATTTGATGCCCTCTTGTGGTGCGTCTTAAGACGGCTACAGTGAATTACGCTGGAGTGAGCAGGGGCCAGCAGAGGTCCTGAGTTCAATTCCCAGCAACCACACACATGATGGCTCATGGCCATCTGTACAGCTACAGTGTACTCATACACATAAAATAAATAAAATAAATCTAAAAAAAAA
>JADRCD010195691.1:0-14502 GCA_019843815.1 Montemys delectorum | reverse complement strand
GTGCTCTCTGTGACCTGTATGCAGACAGAGGTAAGAATACAACTCCTACACAGTGCCATTCGGGAACTGGAGGATTATCAAGACAGCATCAGATGCTGTCCCCGAGCCACTAACTAAATGCTGGCCACAGCCTCCCTCCAGACCCCTTTTGTAAGGAAACTAAGCCCAATGCACTCAAGCAGCATAGAAGTATAACTTCTAGTTACACTTTATCAGGTATCATACCATGCACTGGCTGGTTGTGTGTCAACCTGACACAGGCCGGAGTTATCACAGAGAAAGGAGCCTCCCTTGGGGAAATGCCTCCATGAGATCCAGCTGTAAGGCATTTTCTCAATTAGTGATCAAGGAGGGAGAGCCCCTTGTGGGTGGTGCCATCCCTGGGTTCCAAAGAAAGCAAGCTAAGCAAGCTGAGCAAGCCAGTAGGTAACATCTCTCCATGGCCTCTGCATCAGCTCCTCCTTCCTGACCTCTTGAGTTCCAGTCCTGATTTCCTTTGGTGATGAACAACAACAATATGGAAGCATAAGCTGAATAAACCCTTTACTCCTCAACTTTGCTTCTTGGTCATGATGTTTTGTGCAGGAATAGAAACCCTGACTAAGACATACCACTATCATGGATCCCTCAATCCTTTTTTTTCCAAAGACAAGGAAACCTCTCAAGTTCTGCACAGGTAAGAGTCACAATAGAAGTAACTGACAGTCCAAAAGCAATACATACTCAGTAGAAGCCGTACTTCCGGGGCAGCAAGATGGTTTAGCAGGTAAAGGCACTTGCTGCTGAGCCTGACAACCTGAGTTCAATCCCCATAATCTTCTTAGTGTGAAGAGAAAACCAGCTCCCACAGCTGTCCCGTGACCACACATATGACCACGCACATACACAATATAAGTAAATGTTTCCAAAAGAAAATATATTTCAAGTTTAGGGTTTTAATCTTTTCAAGTTAGCAAATGCTGTATGACCTTCTCCTGAGATTCAGGGCAGTGGCAACGAGATGCTGCTCTCAGGCATCTACGCCATTACGAAGAGACACAGCCCACATTCTGTTTCATACTGTGCTGCCACGATTTCTTGGATACACATTCTGAAACTTTACAAGAGCTACTCAATACTTCATTATAAGACAGATTTGCATAAGATGATTTTTGTCCAATGACAGAGTAGACACACTGAAAGCAGAACGGGGTTAACTGTGACACTTTGCTGGGTGTATTAAGTATAACCTGGACTAAAGGCATCTTCAACGTACAACAGTGCTGCTAAATGCAGCCCTGCCCTAAAGCAAGGAGCATCTCTATATTTACAAAATCTCAAAGAACAAAATCCAACCTAGACCTAACCTAATGTCACATTAAATGTCACATGACCGACTTCCTGAGCCCTAAACCTGTAAGGGCCACTATTCCACTCCTTCATTCAATTAATGATCCTTATTCTATACCTTCCTTGTATCAAGGATATTATGAGCCTAATTTATCATTAATTGCGTTGGTGTAACTTGTACAGGAAGGAGAATGATGTACTTTACTAGACAAAATGAAACTCAAATCTTTACCTCCCATTTTGGGAAACACACACACACAAACGCACGCATGCACACCACCATAGAGGAGATATAGGTTAAACATCATGAAACTACCAGTATTAAGACCCTTAGCATCAAAGAATGCAGAATACTTCTTTAAGCTGCTATATACTCTTAGCCTTTGGTGTTTTAAAACACCTTTTCTCTGCAATAGTGATTCTCAACTTGGGTTGATTTCCCTGAGGGAATGTTGTGGTTTGGAAGAGAACTGTCCCCCATAGGCTCATGTATAAACACTTGGTCCACACGTGGTGGCGCTGCTTGGTGAGGTCCAAACTAGCTAGTGGAAGACTGCCCGTGGAGGATGGGTTCTGAGCAGTTCTGAAGGGTGAGCATTTATAGCCTCACCCTGCCTCCAGTTCTTTGTCTTTGAGTCTCCCATGTGCCACTGAGATGTGATATCTTTCCCTGACCTTGTCTGGTCTCAGAAGACAAGCAAGTAGGGACCTGGTTAATACTCTTGACTGTTGTACTCAGCTTCTTGCCTTGCCAGCTTCTGCCACTGTGGACTCTAACCACAAGCCAAAATAACTTCCCCCCTTACATTGTTTCTGGTCATGGTATTTTATCACAGCAACAGAAAAGTAACTGATAACAGCAACATTTGAAGAGTTTTGGTTCTCACTACTGGGGAAAGATGCTATTAGCATGGATAGGGCCTACAGAGCTGCCCAATATCCTACAATACACAGGCAATGCCCACAAAGAATTATCTGGCCTAAATGCCACACTGCTGCGGTGGAGAAACCCTGGACCACACAGTCTCTGCTTCAGACCTACCACTTGATCCATGGGGTCACTAGAGTAATAGCTTTCCGAATGTGTACAGCGAATCCACACAGGCTTTAGGAGTTCTTCATCCTCCTCCTCGGCTTTCTCAGGAGGTGCCTCCTCTGGCTCTTTTTCTTTGATGGACGTATAGTTCTTCTCTTTGCCACAGCCCTGGCTGTCGCTCCATCTGTCTTTTTCCTCCTCCCAACGAGCTCTCTTCTTCTCCCTGCTTGGAGAACGACTTCGAAAGGAAGGGGGAAAGCTAGTTATTAAAAACAATATTCCGTTGTCTAAGCTACCTGGTACATTTTCCAACTACATGCCAATGTCACACCCATGTACTATGCCAAGTTTCACCAAACCAGGGATTCCCAAATGCCAGTCTGCTAGCATATGAATCACCTGGTTTATCTGTATAAAAATACAAACTCCCAGGCCCTAGCCCATATTTACTTACTGATTCACATTCTCTGGGGGAGGGGCCCAAGAGTCTGTAGTTTTAATGATCTCCCCAGGTAATTCAGGTGTGCATGCAGCGGGCTCAGGAGCAACTGGTAAACCATAACTCCTGGAAGAAAAAGACACTAGGAAAATATTTGGACATCTCTAGTTACGGACAATTTCATCAATGAAAACTATAGTTTTGAATCTTTCACATACTGCTTTGTCAAAATAATTTTTTAAAGCTTCCAAAGCCTGGCCTGCGCTATGGATTGAACCTGACAGCTAATCTGAGGGAAGCAGCATTAACACTCCCAACCTTGTTCTGGAAAGACTTTAAGTATTACACTGAGTCAATCCAAACTGTGGCTAATTATCATCCTCAAAATACTAATATCAACTTAGTTAATAAAGGGGATAAGAAATCTATCCTTGAATTCCTGGGGCTTAAAATACATAAAGATTAATCCTACGAATGTACTTGGAGGAAAAAATCTATAGGGTAGATTCTAACTTAAGCCTATTAAATTTAGACTCTAAAATCCTTCAAAAGGACAGCTGGTGAGAATCATCGCCACATTATTAAATCAATGTTTGCCTCACTGTCCACTGAAAAAATTACTACTACCCAATAAAGTTTACCTCTAGATTTAAGTGAAAAATTATTTTTGAGGAAGACATGGTGACTTGTGGTCTAAATAATAATGGCCCCATTGAGTCATATAGAGTGGTATTACTGAAAGTGCGGCCTGTTGGAGGAAGTGTGTTCCTAGGTGGAGGGGTAGACTTTGATGTTTCAGAAGGGCAAGCCAGGCCTGACGGCTCATCCTCTCTTCCTGCTGCCTGCTGGTCCAGATGTAGAGCGCTCAGCTCCTCCTCCAGCACCATGCCTGCCTGCATGCTGCCATGCTTCCTACCATCATAACAATGGACTAAACCTCTGTACTATAAGCCAGCTCCAATTAAATGTTTTCCTTTATAAGAACTTCCACGGTCATAGTGTCTCTTCACTGTAATAAGAACCCTAACTAAGACATGGTTCATGCCTGCAATGTCAGCACAATAGTAAGACTATTTCTAGACCTCCATGTCAGCCTGGGAACAAATCTAAGACCCTGCCTCATAAACTTCTATAAATTCTAGGCACATGTATTACAACTTGCATTAGCTTTGTTACCACAAATCAAAAAGTTCTACTCAAAAGAAAACGTGTGGAGCCAGTTAGATGGCTCCTTGTGTAACAGTGCTTCCTGCCAAGCCCGACAAGTGTGATCCCTGGATCCTACATAGCGAAAGGAGAGAACTGCCTTCCAAATGCTATCTTCTCGATTCTACATACACACCATGGTATACTCACAGACGAATGTAAGCATATTCCCTTATACATACATACATACATACATACATACATACACACACACACACACACACAAGTAAGCAAGTGTGTGTTCTCTGTAGAAAAACAAAGCATAGGCAGGCAGATCTCTGAGTTCAAAGCCAGCCAGGGCTACACAAAGAAACCCTGTCATGGGAAAAAAGAAAGCACAATCTGGGTCCAATGGCACAAGGCTGTAATCCCAGACAGAGAGAGCATCGACATTAACAAAAGTTATCTAAAATACTACTTACTGATAACTATTATAGTCTGTATTTTTAATATTCTTAATCAAGTTTATTTTTAATATTTTTATATTAATTATATTATTAATTAATTGTAGCCTAGGCTGGCCTCAAACTTCTATGTAGTTGAGATTAGCTGCTTTAATTCCTGATCCTCCCGCTTCCACCTCAAAAGTGCTTGGATTAGAGAGTGAACAACCACTGGTGTCTACTCTCCTCCTACATATGTACACCATAACTTAACAGATCTAATGGTAGGTTAACTTAACAGATCTAATGGTAGGTTAGTTAACACTTCCCCTGCTGTGAATACATTTGTCAGATCAATTACCAAAGTGTGCATGCGTGCGTCCTCTCTTCATATACCTAATAGCTTAAACTACCCTCAAAAACACATGCAAGTTCCCATTTCCAGACATCTCATCAAAATAGTGCTTTGAAAATCTTTGCCATTAAGTCAGAATTTTTTTATTAAACTTTATCTGTCAGTTGTATACAGGTACATAATACATTCTGATTATTCTACCCACCCCTCTCTTCTAAAAGGGCAGAGTGCTCCGTGAATCTACATGTCGTCCTTGCCCACGGACCATCATCTCCGTATCATTCCAAGTCTTCTGGTGAGCACACAAGTGCTACGCCAATGCCGTGACTACAGCTTGTGTGTTCCTCGGTGAACACTGGTCATCATGTCACTGCCCCAAATAGAACCTACATTCTTATCTCACGTTTCACATCCCCTACTCACAGTAAGGAATACCAGAGCTCGGGGTTATGATTGCTATTTCCTCCCTGCTCCAACACATCTATTCACTTCTCAAGTCCTAGAAGACTTGGAATCTCACTTATCTACCCTCATTACCACTGCCGTTGCCATGGCTGCCATGATCTAAGCCATCGGATCACTTCTGAAGCAGACTAGAACAGAAGCCTTCACAGCTGACTGCCTGACCTCCAGGGCAGACTCTACATTTCTCTGCAGTAAGTCCTGGGCACATACTCTTCCCACTTCCCCTGCAGTCCTCCTTCCCTACCCCACTCCTGCAGGCCTCGGGACGACTTCTCTAAGTCTGCTCCACACCACCTTTCACGGCTGGGTTCCCAGAAGATCATGGGATTGTATTCTCAAAAGCCCTGAACATTTACTTATTAAGAAGTGAATATCACACTACGACAACACAATACAGAGTGGACACAATGATGCTGTTTTTAATTTGCTGGCAGGAAACAATAATAAGGAACGGATACTACTTCTCTTTGTTCTTCTTTCTACGGTAAAATCTCCGAGTTTCAACATTAAACATGGCTCTTTTGAGACAGTATAAATCGTGTCCATCAAGAGATGATATTCTTTCATAAGTGACCATTCTTTCATAATGGTTTTATTCATAAGTAAATACTGGTTTTACTTTAAATATTTAATAGGAAAATACTGATATAACCAAACAGATTTTTAACACAAAAATTCATAATACTAACCTATCTATGCATGTATTCTTGGAAAAAGAAATGCTATTTACTGTTTCTCACGCCACTGAAAACAACTTGCAAGTATCTGCTCTAATTAGTATTGTTATTCCCAAGAGACACTGCTTTCTTATCCTTGGCTGGGTTTTGCCGTCGGCTCTGCAGAGTCACCAGCTGAGCTTCCCTTCTGCAAGTGTTCTAGAACAGTTTAAAGCTTTTATATATATATATATATATATATAAAAAAAAAAAATCAGCTTTAGGCGGGCAGTGGTGGTGCACGCCTTTAATCCCAGCACTTGGGAGGCAGAGGCAGGCAGATTTCTGAGTTTTAGGCCAGCCTGGTCTACAGAGTGAGTTCCAGGACAGCCAGGGATACACCGAGAAACTCTGTCTCGGAAAAGAAAAAAAAAAAAGAAAAAAAGAAAAGAAAAATCAGCTTTTTCTATTTTTCCATGATTTTTGCCTTAGTAGTTTTCTGTTGCTTATGTAAAATTTATAAATTTGTTTCCCTAAAACCCAACCCATTGCATTCAAGTATTTACGTTTAAAATAAAATTTGTCCTTACTTCATTTTGTAATTTTTTGGAAATTTATTTCTTGTTATGTGTATGTGTGTTTGGCCTGCATGTTGTCAATGCCATAGAGGCCAGAAGGCTGTATTAGTTGTCCTGGAACTGAAGTTACAGATGGTAGTTAGCAGCCATGTAGGCACTAGGAATGGAACCCAGACCCTCTGTAAGAGCAGCCAGTGCCCCTAATCCACTAAGCCATCTCTCCAGTCCTCACTTCATAAGTTTACTTCACCTGCATCCCTATAATATTCTACATCACACTTGGCATTTGCCACTTTTAGGTACCAAGCTTTGCATTTATTTACAAGTTTAGTTATACTGCTATAGTGGTCTCACTTTCCTTAACTTAGTTTATACTTAAATTGCTTTTTTTTTTTTTTTTTTTTTTTTTTATTTTGAGACAGAATCTTACCCTGCAGCCCAGGCTAGCCTGAAACTCAGTATTATGGCCTAGGCTTGCCTCAAACTCAGTCAGAGTGGTCCTCTTGTGTCAGCCTCCCAAATGTTGGGACTCCAGGTATGAGTCACCACTCAGCTTCCTAATCCGGGTTTTCATGCTTCTTATTCACTACCTAGCTTTAAAGTCAAGTGCTCACATAATTATACTTTGTTACCATTCATTTGGTACTTGTTACAGGATTAGTTTTAAGCGTTTAATATGCATTATCTCAGCGGTGCTTCACCAGACAATAAGGAAGGCACAGTTACTCTTATCTTACATATAAAGAATTCCAGCTGAGAGAGATTGGATAACTTTAGCTAGTAGCGAAGCTGAGAGAGGTAGCATCAGCCTGCTCTGTGTCAGACTCCAGAATGACTCCCAAGCACTATGATCTAAGACCACAGAGCTCCTTTTAGACACAGAAATGACACTTTAAACTGCATAGTGACAATCGTGGTGTCAGAAGGCTGAAAGGGTCTAACTGAACACTCTGCTCTCTTCCCTCAAACAAGCAAACTTAAGAGCACAATTATGAATGAATTTCAAGTTTTATGTAGACTCTATTCTTTGTTTTATTTTGTTTTGTTTTTCAAGACAGGGTTTCTCTGTGTAGCCCTGGCTGTCCTGGAACTCACTCTGTAGACCAGGCTGGCCTCAAACTCAGAAATCCTCCCACCTCTGCCTCCCAAGTGCTGGGATTAAAGCCTCCCAAGTGCTGAGATTAAAGGCATGCACCACCACTGCCCGGCTAGACTTCATTCCTTTAACCAGATTTTAAAGTTCATAGTTTTATAGCACTGTGGGTACATACAGACATACTTACAGACATACATACACACTTTCTAAGTGGAGGGCACTTACCGAGATCTTCCTCAATGGCCATGAGCCTTAGCACTGTGCTTCTTAGCACCTCCCAGGTCACCCTGGCCAGAACCATACAGAGGACTTGGCAGAGAGTTGGACAAGCCCAGAAACTCGCATTTTAGGAGGTAATGCTACAATTGCTTACCTTCCAGATCTCTTATACTCTTTTTTGTAGGACCTTTCCAGAGATGGTGATCTGCGGTTCTCCCGGTGCCTGTGTCTCTCTCGTTCCCGCTCTCTGAGAGGAAATAATACACAGCTGTTTTCAGCAGAGAGACTCAAAAATCACTGTGTCTTCACTGAACCTTCCTCTGAGAAATGGCCACATCTAAGAAAATCTTAGGGACTATTCCTACTTATTGCTCTTCAGTTTACTGAGGGACAGGCATAGTCTCTTCACGGGCAGTTTTGGACGCCATCCACTATGCTCAGCACAAGTCTCTCATAATCTTAAGAACCTCTAATCAGCTAACCTACAGCAAAAGAACTCCCTTACTGCTGGTTTCTAGAAAACTATTTACTTGACAAATAAATTCAGACTAAAGCCCTTATAGCACAGATGAGAGCAAGCAGCATGATACGAGAGCCCTGGGCCTTATGGAGAGGGGCCTGAGCTGCAGCTGCGAGTGCTCAGTGACCCGCCAGACTGGGAATTGAGCATGTGGATGCTACTTTCCTCTAGAAAAGCACCCCAAGTAGATAGATCTAACTCAAGTGAGATGAGAGACTGAGAAAGCATTCAGTATAAACCTACAATAGAGTAACAGCTGAGTCTATCTGACAGATACAGGAAAGACCTAGAATAGAATGAGCTTCCAGTGTGTCTGCATCAGAGCCACCAATCTGAGGGAAGAAAACACACCCAGCTGAGGAAGACAGCTGACCATCCCTTATTTGGAGTTTTCAAGTTTAGAATATTTATCAACCTTACAAAGCTGGGTAGCCCCTAATTTGAAAATACTTCAAATTCCAAAACTTTCTGTGCAAGATGTAACCTCTTGGTTTTTCAGACTAGGGGTCAACAAGAAGAATAAACCTAAAATATCTAAACTCAAAAATACCACCTACCCCCCGTACTTATATCCAAGAAATGGCCAAGCAGTAAAATCAAATTGGTCGAATTCAACAGTTACCTTAGCAACTCAGACACAAAATATTTTTCACTTAAAGATTACCCCATTCTCAAGGAGGATTACTTCAAATAATATGATTCTGGAATATACAATCCTCAGGTAAACACCAGCAAAATAAAACACCCAGAGGTGGGAACTCATTCTCCAACTGAAATACTTCTAAAACCATAATTCACACTGAGTAGCCTCAACTATAGAGTAAGGCACAGGTGCTGCAGATTGAACCCACGGGAGGGCAGCTGCTTCTAGTTCCAAAGATAGGAACTCAACCGGAGGGCATTCTGGGTATTTTTACCGTCTAGCCAACAAACTTACATCTAGGAATAATCTTTCATTCAATTGCTCCCTCTGAGTGGGCAAGGATTCAAAAGCCCAATTTGGATGTAAATCACATTTACTGAATATAAATAGATGATAAGTTACTTACACTAAGCAAGAGCACATACATGATATTTGTACACAAGTTTCCCTGAGATCCTCCTTTCTCACAAACGTTAAGCTAGTCCTTAAGCATCTATGCTGTACAGCTGTGACAGGTACACCTTTAGTGTGAGCAGAGCAGCCTGGGAGCAATTGTGCACGGCAGCATTGCTTAGCTAGGCAAAGCCAACTGCATGATGCTCTGCCGCCCTGCAGAGCTGCACGCCAGCGCCCTATAGCTACGTCCCTTTCCCTACTCTTCAGAACAATCTTCATGTTCCATGGTAACAAGTACATAGAACTCTTTCTGGAAAGTCTGCCTTGGAACAATCTTGCAGTTGCTATTTAACTATATGTGGGGTACAAGCAAGCCTGTGAGCGTTCCGTCGTCTCTGCTCTGACTATGGATGTGATGTGGCGCGCTGTTTCAAGCCCCTGCCTTGTAGGCCCACAGTGATTTGGCTATAACCTGGGATTGGAGGCTGAAATAAACCCTTCTCCCTAAATTGTTTCTCTGAGTAGTTTTTATCACAGCAGAAGTGAAATTGGGACAGACTGCCTCCTTTAAAGTTTTTTTTTGTTTTTATTTAGAAAAATTTGGTACTGGAAAAAAAATAAGACCTGAATCTACAACTAAAGAGTATTTTTCAAATACAACTTCCCTCCATGAGAACATTTCAGCGCAGGAAACCAGGCTGAAGCTATTTTGGGACAATAACTGGAACAGGTAGTTTTGCTTCTCTTTAAAGGGAACGGTGTTAAAGTTCACAGCAGCTCAGCGTCTGGGTCAGTAGTGATCCACACACATCACCCTTTGGAAAGAACAGTGTCCAAGTCAAAGGCGACCACAACGAGCAAAATTAAAGCCCCAATGATTTAAAACAATATGAAATCTTTCACGCCTTGGGATCATCATTAAAGCACAACCACATCACAAAGAGGAAAAGGCCACACTGGTCCACACAGGTCAGTCTTCCTTGTAAAAAGCCTAAACCGTCATTTTTGTTTTTTAAATTAAAAATCAAGTGCATACCAAGCAGTGGTGTAGCAAGCCTTCAATCAATCCCAGCACTTGGGAGGCAGAAGTAGAAAAAGCTCTGAGTTCAAGGCCAGCCTAGACTACAGAGTGAGTTCCAGGACAACCTGGGCTACACAGAGAAACCCTGTCTCAAAACCACTGGGAGGGAAAAGTGCACAAGCTTTTGTTGGTGTGCAGACAGAAACCGGCAGCGTCTACGCCTCTGCAGCTTTAGTAAGGAACTCTCCGGGTGGACTCACCTGCTCCTTTCGTAGCTGCGGTGGCGAGGCGGCGGCGTTCTCCCCCGATCATACTCCGAGCGGTAGCGGCTCTCGGGTCTTCTCCTTTCAGGGCTGCGGCCGCGCTCCCTGCGCTCCAGGGACCGATGCCTCTCACCTCGCCCATGACTGTGATCTCGGTGCCTGTGGTCATCATAGTGCTTAAGCCTTTCTGGGGACCTTCTCTCACTCTGAGCCTTTGGGAGTGAGTATGGAGGGAGGTGTCTAAAATGAGGAGTACTACTGTTGTTAGCACTGGGTGGGAAAGAACTGGAGTTGTTCTGGTAACTGTTGAAACTGGGAGGTGGGAAACTGTGTGAGTACCCAGGAGGGTACTGGTAATTAACCTGCTGCGGCATGACGGGAGGGGGAGGAGGATGGGGCATGGAAGGAGGGGGTACCATGAAGGGGAAAGTGCCTTGTCCGGGAGGCGCTCCAGAGGCTGGGGGGTTATTGGGACAAGGCATTGGAGGAGGCATGGGTGGGAAACAGGGAGGCACCGGGAAAGGGTGTCTCATCTGGTGGTTGGGGTAAGGGGGTCTAACTGGGCAAGGTGGGAGAGGCCCTTGTGCTGATGGTGCTGCTGGTGGAGGGTAAGGAACAAAGTCTGGTCGTGGGGGCATAAAGTTGGGGGCCTGAGAGTTCGAGTACGAGGAAGACGGGGCGCTTGGAGGCTCATATTGATACTGCGCAGGAGGCTGCTGGGGGTGAAGAAGTCTCAGATTTTGGGGCCTGAAAGCTGGTGCTGAGGGTCTGGCTCCATGTCCTCCTCCTCGTCCCCGGGGACACCCTCTTCCTGGGTGGTACGACATTCTGTGACTTTTTAGAGAAAAGAAATGGAGAAATCAAAACATGGGTCTCACAAAGACCCACAGTGTGGAGGGAAGTGATTCCTACAAACTGTCCTGTGACCTACATACACACAACACACACAAACACACACACACACATTCGCATGCACGCACGCACGCACGCACACGCACACGCACATGCACACAGACTATAAACGTAAATTTTTAAAAACCTCATGAGGACCCAAGTTCGAGCCCCAGAACACAACACATATCAAAACTCCAAACATGGTGGATGTGCTTGTAATCCCAGAGCTGGGAGAAAATGACAAAGAGGTCGTCGTCTATCTTCTGCATGTATTTTCGCATGTGCACATACACATCACTATGTAAACACTATGCAAACAGGTTTCCTAAATACCTAACTATCCTGATGAGCCCCTAAGTACTTAATCAGTAGCACTAAAATATTCAACCCACATAAAAAAAATTTTTCCTAAAATTTTATAGCCAGCTGTTCTTTCCCATCTCTTCCACACAGCCCACTACAGCCAATCCCTGAACCCAAGCCAATCCTTCCTCCTCCTCCATTCATTTCCTATCCTTACCCATATTTCCCTCTAATCTCGCCCAGCGTATTAATAGTTCATTTGCTAAAACCACTTATATAGCTCTGACCCACTCTGCTTTAGTGGGCACCAGGCAATGCCTCAGACTTAGAAAGAGCCAACATCTCATTCCCTGAAGGGCAGGTTGAAACCAGGACTGCTGAACACCTCTTAAATGGGCAGGCTGGTGCCCATGTTAGTATTTCAATCAGCTTTTGTCAACACATCCCTGGCACCCTCCAGTAGTTAGTTTACTTTCCAAGCCACCACAGACCCTGGGTGCCGTCTCTGGGCATCCTTCCTCACATCTCAATCCCTCCTCACTGCTTGCAATAGCTGTCTATCATGCAGTGTTATTAATGTGAGTTATGAGTGTGCTGGTTAGAATCAGAAAAGGCCCCATACGTTCACGAATTTGAATGCTTGGTCCCCAGTGAGCAGAATTTATTAAGAAGGATTAAGACTGCTGGAGGAGCTGTGTCACTGAGGGTAGGCTTTGAGGTTTCAAAAGCCCACACCAGGTCCAGGCCCTGTCTCTCTCTCTCCCTCCTTCCTTGCCTTCCTGCATATGGTTCAGGACGTAAGCTCTTAGCCCTATGCCTGCCTACCTGCCTGTCCCCATGCTTCCTGCCATGAGAACCCTTCTAATAATCTAACAATGAGATCAGTGCCCTTATAAAAACAGAAGAGAACCTAGCCTCTGCCTGGTGAGGGAGGGCACAGCAAGGCCACCTGAACATCCACACAAGAATCCTCACCGTGAAAGCCAAGCTGAAAACTGACCGTGCCGGCTCCCTGACAAAATCTACAGTCCTCCTGCAGTATGCAAGCAGGGTTAGTGACAGGACCTTGACTTCCAGTTACTGAAAAACAGGAACGCTCAATTCCCTTCTCAATAAATATCAGTTGTTGGGTATCAAGACATACACACTTACCAGGAAATCATCCTGAAAGCTTTTTCTTCCTTATTTCATTTAGTCAAACCTTTATCTCAAAACTGCCAAAATGCATATGTCATTATATCTAATAAAAAGGTTTTGGGTTTGTTTTTTGGTTTGTTTTGGTTTGTTTTGGTTTGGTTTGGAGATATGGTCTCATTCTGCAACCTTGGGTTGCCTCAACTTGTTATGGAGCAGGATGGTCTGGAACTCACAGAGATCAGCCTGCCCCTGCCTCCCAAAATACAAGATTCCTACCATTTCCTTTGCAGATTCTTTAATAATACTTAATCAATCCTTCCTTAACTAGCTACAGTAACATTCTTTCTGATTTTTCAGCAACCCTGTCACCACACATAAGATTTCTATAATGACTACTCTTCGCTGTCAACTTGACCAATCTGAAACTAAAACCCAAAAATGGAAGCCACAATTGAGGGGATTTTTGCTTAATTTGAAGTATGAAGATGTACTTCTGATCCAGATCTTTGAAGAGGAAGATACATCTCTATTCTACCTTTATTGAATCTGGGCCACACCTCTTTGCTGTAAGCCTATATAAGGGCATGGAGAAGGAAGCTTTTGCTCTTTGCCGGCTTGCTCTTGCCTTGTTAGCAAGTCCATTCTTGTTTGTTTGTTTTTCGAGACAGGGTTTCTCTGTGTAGCTCTGGCTACCCTGGAACTCACTCTGTAGACCAGGCTAGCTTTGAACTCAGAAATCCACCCACTTCTACCTCCCAAATGCTGGGACTAAAGGTGTGCGCCACCACTGCCTAGCAAGTCCATTCATTCACTGGCATTGGAGCCTACTTTTATCAGTTCCCAGAACTACTGAAGACCAGCTAAGACATCCAGCCTCGTGGACTAAGCAACTACAGAATTGCTGCACCTTCACAGCCATTCACAGCCAGCCATTGTTGGGTTAGAGTGATGGTTTGAATATGCTTGGCCCAGGGAGTGGCACTATTTGGAGGTGTGGCCTTGTTGGAGTAGATGTGTCACTGCAGGCTGGGCTTTAAGACTCTCATCCTAGCTGCCTGGAAGTCAGTATTCTGCTAGCAGCCTTCAGATAAAGATATAGAACTCTCAGCTGTCATCATGCCTGCCTGGATGCTGCCATGTTCCCACCTTGATGATACTGGACTGAACCTCTGAACCTGTAAGCCAGCCCCAGTTAAATGTTGTCTTTCTAAGAGTTGCTTTGGTCATGGTATCTGTTCACAGCAGTAAAACCCTAACTAAGACAGAAGCTGGTACCAGGGACTGGGGTATTGCTGTGATAGGCCTGACCATGCCTTTGTTTGGAAGAATGTGGATTTAGGGACTTTGGAATGCTTTACATGGGCTATCCTAGTAGGAATATAGAAGACTTTGTTATGAGAGTGATTTGAATTGTGCAGACCTAGCCCAAGAAAGTTTCAGTGGAGAATTTCAATATGTGACCTAGAGACTGTGTTTCTGGTACTTTGGTGAAGAATGTGGCTACTTTTTGCCTTTGTCTGAAGAGTCTCCCTGAGGTCAAGGTGAAGAGACTCAGATTAACCG
>JADRCD010195690.1:27860-53548 GCA_019843815.1 Montemys delectorum | reverse complement strand
ATACATACATACATACATACATACTTAAAAAATTAAATAAACAACAACTCATAAAAAAAAGTAAGTCCCTTTCTGTGGCTGCCTTCTCATTTTCCACACTACCAAATCTTTGATAACTTCTGTTCTTATCCTTAATTCATTCCTGGCTTTAAACATCTTATCTCAAAAGGATAATATTGAAACAAACACAGATCTCACATCACACCCCCTCCTCCCCAGAAAGGTGATTAATCCTCTCTTTACAATGACCAATCAAATAAAGAAGCCCTCTCAAGCCAGCTTGCAATGTCCTTGGTCAAGGCCTCGGCCTTGGGTTCATCTGTGGACATTGTCATTCACAGGGCACCCTGGCTTCTACCAGCTGGAACTGGAATGACATCAGAAATGAAGTGCTTAAAGTAGGATATTTTCAATTTGCCAAGAAAGGAAGCCAGGGCAGGAGGAGCGAGGCAAGAGCTGACAGCCCACAAGTATAAAAATGCTCTCAGAAAAGGAGATTTGCCCAAGAAGATGATCACATTGAAAAATTGAATCTCCTCAGGCAAAGCAAACTGTATGCCAGGAAAGGTCAGCCATCCCTCCCACACTGCAGTTATTGCAACCAACTATTTGTTTTAAAGTGTGTCCTTATTGTCTGTGTTTACAGACGCTGCTCTGCCTCGCGTACAGCGACTACCAAAGGGCAGAGGAGACAGAAACCTCTTTTCTTATTCTTTATCGGGTAATATTAAATGATTCTCAGCTATTCCAATATGCTATTTGTACTGAATTCAAAGCACCTTTTTGTCCTACATACCAGTCGATGTTGAAACACTTATCCAAATGCCAAACAACCAGGACAACTGTGTTTGTTGGACCTTAACAGCTGTGAGTTGAAAACAAGTGATGTCAGAATTTTTCCCAACATTCGTGTTCGTCCTTCCTAGTTTGAGTTTTGCCTTGAGTAACCTCTGAGTTCACTTAATCTGGAAGAAGGGATTCTGGGTACATGTTTCCTAAAGAGTTTACAAAGCCTAAGGGGTAGAATGATGTGGAAACAACTGAAGTTCTAAGGAGTATTTCATGTTGAGTGACAACCCTGAACTTAGGAAGTATTGGATACTGGGCAGGGAACTTTCATGGACCAGCTTGCCTGTAACAGATAGCGTTCTGCAACAAGAAATCAACAAATTAATGGACCCTTATGAATAGGTAGATAAAAGCAAGGTCCAAGTCTTTAATAGATGCATGAACATACATAAACAGGTGTGAGTAGAGTCTGTGAACCGAAGGGAGAGAATAAGACAGAGTAAGAACATTAGGTAAGAGGAAGAATGGGTATTGGGCAAAAGGACTCAAGGTCCACGAAAGAGAAAAAGAGTCTTGGAAGCCTGATATAGCTGTCTCCTGAGAGGCTCTGGCAGTGCCCAACTAATACAAAAGTAGAGGCTCACAACCATCCATTGGACTGAGCACAGGGTCCCCAGTGAATGAGCTAGAGAAAGGACCCAAGGAGCTGAAGGGTTTGCAGCCCCTTAGGACCAACAACAATATGAATTAACTAGTACCCTCAGAGCTCCCAGAGACTAAACCACCAACCAAAGAGTACACATGATAGGACTCATGGCTCCAGCAGCATATGTATAGCAAAGGATGGCTTAGTTGGCCATCAATGGGAGGAGAGGCCCTTGGTCCTGTGAAGGTTCTATGCCCCAGTGTAGGGGAATGCCAGAGCCAGGAAGTGGGAGAGGGTGGATTGGTGAGCAGGGGGAGGGGGGAGAGAACAAGGTTTTTTTTTTTTTTAATTTTCTTTTTTTCAGAGGGGAAACCAGGAAAGGAGATATCATTTGACATGTAAAGAAAGAAAATATCTTTAAAAAAAAAAAAAAAAGAGTCTTTGAAGGAGACAGCTGATAACAGGGGCTATCTGATGGAGCAGGCAGTTGGGAGTGAAAGAGGAAGGAGAATCCCAACATCACAATATGTTTAAAAATATCATAGTGGTATCTAAACTATTACATGCTGACTTAAAGTGTATTGGTACAATTATAAAAATATAAAGTCAGCTTCTGTTCGACTTTTGATAAGAAGCCACGGAAACACTGAATAATATTGTGTAGTCAGATGTCTGTTCCTACAAAAGGGCTTTGCATACCTCCTCCCATTGAATCCTTGTAACACTTCTACAATTATTCTTTCTATTTTACAGACAAAGGATTGCAAGATAAGAAGTGTGAGCAAATTTGTGTAGGGTGACTTGGCCTGTTAAAGTGGCACTGGTGGGCGAGATATGAATTATTTGTAAAGCGTTTAACCCAAGTGTAGACCCAACCAAGAAGGGATCAGAGATAGGAAAGCCACATGTTCCAGTTGCCCAGATCTGCATTCTGCGGTTCACAGTCTGCATTTCTGTCTTTTCTTATTGTTCCATCATCCCCTTTTAACTACACTATCTGGAATGTTAGGCTCCGGCTTGCAAGCTCTCTTGGTACTTGGAAGTTCCTAGGAGACAAGACCACTTTATTAACCCTAATTATAAACTCCAACTAGTAGACTTCTCTGCTCTTTTGACTTTCTTTCAGCAGCTGGCTATACTCATCCTTCCAACCCCTGGAACAAGGTTAAGGACCAAGCAAGAGGGCATTGTATCCTGAGACGATACTGAAGCTGTGAACTAGACAGAAGTAAGGAGACATTCCAGTGATGTCAAAGCCGAACATCCTATATCGCTTTTCCTTTCATCTGGCAGAGGTCCTCTTTAACCATCCATTCTGATTCTATCTGTTAAATGACAGCTACAGAAAGCAAGCTCTTTTTTCAGACATTCAGGCTTGAGTAGAAATTTATGCTGCTGGCCTCCAGCACGTCACTGACAAAACATCTCCTCTCAGGAAGAAAATAGTAGCAACAACCTTCCCTGACTATGTATATGTATTCAAGAGTGCACAGGTACCGTTCTTAGGGCCAACCTGTCAGCTGCCTCTCTCCCCTCTCTAGGAGCCCACACTTGCCTAGGAAGTGCATAATTGCTGTTCTAATGCCTGTTGAATTCCCCCACTATTATTCCCTGAACTCTGACAGTCCCATAGTACTTCTACTTTTTAATAATTAATTCTATGCTGACTGTTACTGATTAGGACTAAATTTTACCCCAGGATGCCCAGGGAATAAATGTTTTTATTAAGAGTACAAGAAAGGGAAAGCCATTCTGAAAAATTGAAAGGATTCTTGTGATCTCCCTCTGGAGACTCATTGAGCCCAGTGCAGAGCTGACTCGTAGTTATTATTTGATCAGCTCAAGCTAATCTGTGTAGCTGCCACCTGCCATGTCCTGCCATTTGCATGTGATTTCTCATCCACTAATACATAATGTATAGATCTGGATATGGGCAAATCAATTACCCTGCTTCAAGGAAGCAAACACAAACTAATGAAAACATTAGCTTAAGACATCCAGAAAATTGGAGAATTGATACCCTCACATGTGTGTATTTTACAAGGGTTTTAGGTGCTTTCAAGAAAGGAAATCAGGAGGCAGAGAACAAGGTGCAGAGAATGAAGAAGAGGAGAAGGAAAAACTCTCATTGTCTAAGGATGGACTATCTGGCTGTTTTATCTGGAAGGCATCTGTCCATAACCACAAAATTCCATGTAAAACAACACCCAACTAATTCCAGAAACCTCAGCCTACCTGTATTATTATGTTATCAGATACAATAAGATATGAACGTAACTCTATTGAGCCTAACCACGGACCAGCATGAACATACTCTGGAGAAATTATAAGTAACAGGAAAGATTGTCTCAGCTATGTGTGGATTCTTCCATTTGCAAGGAAACTGGAAATGTATGGCACATGCATAATGCCTCAACATCCATGAGGGTTAGAGGATGTGAAACGAAAGAGGGTGGAGGGTATTCTTGAAGACTGGATGAAAGGTACCTGCACTCTCATGAAGCTAATTTAAACTGATCTTCCTCCAAATATTGTTTTTTGGAACCTTTTAAAATATTATTATGTTTCTTAAAATGTAGATATTTTTCCAGATAAACTTAAACCATATCTTTACAAGTTAAGGCATTTTGCATGCCACTAAGTATTCTAAGGCTGAGCACTGTCGCTGTCATGAAGTAGGTACTTAACGAGAAAGGATGGGAGGTAGTCTGACTTCTAGATGAGTCTTCAGTAAAATCAGAGGAAGAAAAGAATTAATACATAGGAAGACTAAGAATAAAATAGTGAAAACATGTATATTGAATAAATATTAATACAATTAATTAAAAATTTAAAAGGAAAGATGTGTTCTGAGTAAATACAAATGAAAAGAAAGTAACATACAAAAGAAACCTAGAGGCATGAGCAAATGAATGAATGATGTCACATACATTTGGTTCTGGCTTCAGGGATGCATAGAGATGCAGGCACATGATACTTTAACAATGTTTTAAATTGCATAAATATTTTTACATCTCAAATTATCATGAAGACTGCAGAATCCTGGCATTTTGGTTATGGGTCTACAGACAACTGTCCTACATTTCTGAGTGGCATATAAAAAACATCAAGACCCTCATGTGAGAGAAGTGAAAATCCTTATAGTTGCTGAGACTCAACCTAAATGCAGCATTTAAAATTTACAAATGAAAAAAAAACATCAATAGACACAACAGGGATTGCCGTACAAGAGTAGAAAGCAAACAGATAGGAAAAATTCTAGAAGGTTCATGAGACACAGTTATTTCTATAAACTAATACAGCACTTTTATAGTTCTTCATATAAAATTTAATGTATTATAAGACTTGGTAAGGCAGGAAAACTGTCTTGATAGAAACATAAACTTTAAAATACATCTAATGTTCCCACTACTACCATCTACCATCTACCACATATTGCATGCTCTGTGCTATATACTTTGTGTGACTGGTTATTTAACACTCAAAACAGCCCAAAGTCTGGAGTCCTTGTCTTTACAAATAGAACAATGAATGTGGGCCCAGCAGCATGGCCCAAAGAGTAAAGGTTCTTGCTTCCAAGGCAATAGAATGTGAGTTTGAGCTCCAGGACCCACAGGGAGGAGGGAGGAAGGAGAAAGCCACTCCCCACAAGCTGTCTTCTGATCTCCATCTATGCATTGTGGCATCCACATAGACTCTTGACTCTCCCTGTCTTTGTCTCTGTCTCTCTCTGTCTTTGTTGTTCTCTGTCTCTCTCTGTCTCTCTCTCTCTCACACACACAGTAATCTAACAGTAACAATAATATACATACTAAATATAAAAGAGGAAAATAGGTGGACAAAAGAAAAAAAAATGTACAAATTGACATAGCCAAGGAGTGGCAGAATTGAAGTTGACATTTGAACCCAAGGAAACATGACCCTAAAACTTAGCTTTTCATCTCCACATGCATCTGTCTTCTGTTCTCAGAAAGAAAAATGAATATAGAAATATTGGTGCTTTATTAGCTCACAGCAATCCTAACATAACTTTGACATATACTTTCATTTTTCTGTTTCATGAGCTGTGGTACCAGGTAGTGTACTGGGGATATGAAGGAGAGATCACTTCCTGTCTTCAAGAAACTTGTGATCTAGTGCAAAGAGGAAATACATTGACAACATGTATCGTGGAGGACCAATGACTGCCCCAGTGATATAACTGAATAGGAAGAACCCAATTCTGTAGAAGATAATTCAAGATGAATATTTTTACTGTCAAGAACATGAGTATTCTAAACTAGCATAGCCAGAGTTAAGACTAAGCACTAAGGCAAGAAAACAGTACGAAGGCTAGTAAGGGAACTTTCAGATTCTGTTGTTTATGATTTGCTTCTGTGCAGAGCCCTTGAGGACTGTGAAATGTTTTAGGGAATGAACATACTGTCCTATCTCAAGAGTAAAGCTGTAGAAAAATATTCCTTGAAAAACTGAAGCAAAAAAAAAAGCACATTCAATAGCCCTGTGATTATTATCAACAACAAAATGTCACCATTGTACTTTCTTAATATATAACTTCAAGAAAGGCACACATCCTTCACTGCAGAGTTGACCCAGCCTTAAAATAAAGCAAAAGAGGGAAGGACTATGGTTATCATTATATCCTTAACCTGTGGCCTAACATGGTTATAAATGGCTGACAAAAAGACATACATCAAGGAACATCAAACAATTTATTATAACAGAAAATAGGTTCAAAACAAAGGACTCGGAATACATTAGAGCACAAGGATTGACCAATGAAAAACAGTGAAACTGTCTAAGGAAGGTGTCTTAGCTTCCTTTCTGTTGTGATAAAAACACTCTGGCCCAAAGCAGCTTGGAGACTAAAAGAGTTTACTACTCTTTTAGGTCTCTGGCCATTGCTGAAGAAAATTGGGGCAAGACTCAAGAATGGGCTTGAATAAAAACCATTGATAAACAATGCTTGTTGTCTCACTCATGTGTTGCTAGCTTTCTTATACAGTCCAGAACCACCTGCCTAGGAATAGTACTGCCCACAGTGGGCTGGCTCCTCTTGCGTCAAATAACAATTAAGATTATACCCCATGGACATACTCACAGGCCATCTGATCTAGGCAGTACCTCAACTGACACTTCCCTTCTTAGGTGACTCTAGACTGTGTCAGGTTGACAGTCAAAGCTTATAAGGACATATCGCTCTATAATCAAAACCAAATTACTATTAGAAGAAAAGAATTCTGTAAACTAAAATAACTCTATTCAAAGGGTTTATTTTATTTGTAAAAGACATCTTCAAGACATTTGCAGGCATCTTGGATGCATTTTAAAGAAGTTTTGAAGTCTAGACAACTTTTCTCTAGGTTTTGCAAAAAAAATTCTCTTTATTAAAGAATAGATATGAAAGTAAGCAGACTTCTTATACAGGTACAAAAAGCATAAACTATCAAAGGAAAAAGATAAAATGAAAACTTTGATCTAATAAAAATCAAGAACTTCTCTTTGAACAACACTGTTAAGGAAGGGATAGAAATGGAGAAAAGTAAGAGAAAATATGTATGCAATCCCTATCAGTTATGGATTGATATCTAGAATATATAAAGAGCTCTGAGAACTCAAAAAGGTAAAACAAACAGTCTGATTAAAAGTGGCAAAGAATTAGACGCTGAAGAAATGGTTCAGTGGCTAAGAGAATATAATGTGTTTGCAAAGAACCCAAGTTTGATTCCTAGCACCCACTCAGGTAGCTCAGTACAACCTTTAATTCCAACTCCAAGAGATCTGATGCCTTCAATGGCTGTTGCATTGAAGTGCACTTACCAACAGATACACATGCATACATAGAATGGAAAAAAAAACCTTTAAAATGCAAAAGTTTTAAATTACCACTTAATGAAAATATACAGGTGGTAAATAAACATGGGAAGTGCCTGGCATCTCATGATTTCTTGAGTAACTTTTAACAATTTAAAGATTTGCTAAGAAAATGAAAATAAAAGCTGCTATGAAATATTATGAGACACCTGTTATAACAGGTAAACTGTAAAGGCAGGCCATGTCACTTGTTGAGGAGAATAGAGCAGCTTTGGCTCACATACAATGACAATGGAAGTATAAAATGATGCCATGTCTTAGTTAGAGTTTCCTTTGCTATGGCAAAACACCATGACCTAAAAGCAAGTTGGGGAGGAAAGGTTTTATTTGGCTTACATGTCCAGATCACGGTTTATTGTTGAAGAAAACCAGGACAGGAACTCAAACAGGGCAGGAACCTGCAGGTAGGAGCTGATGTAGAGGTCATAGAGTTCTACTATTTACTGTCTTACTTTCTGTGGTGTGCTCAGCTTGCTTTCCTATAGAACCCAGGACCACCGGCCGAGGAGTGGCACCACCCACAATAGTCAGGCCCTCTCCCATCAATCACTAATAAAGTATGTATATGCCTCATATCTGGGTCTTATAGAGGCATTTTCTCAATTTAGATTCCCTCCTATTTGACAACCCTAGCTTGTGTCAATCTGACATAAGACTAGCCGTGACATGCCACCATTTAGGAAGCTGTTTGCCGATTGAGATATACAACTGGGAGATGACTCATTCTGTAACATGCTTGTCATGCAAGCATGAAGACCTGAATTCATCCCAAATACCCATGATTAAAAATAATAAAGGTCTGGCAGCAGACACTAATAATCCCAGTGCTGTTGAGCTGGATTGCAAATAGATCCCTGGGTTTTCCAGCCAGCCAATCTAACCAAAATGGAATGCTCCAGGTCTAATGAGAGGTCCTGTCTTAAAATATAAGGTAGAGAGTAACTCAGGAAGACAATTAATACTGATCTCTGCTCTGCACAGACATATGTATACCTGCATACATATACACATATGCACACACAAACATACATAAAATATATAATAATTTCAAGAACTGAAATGTAAATTTATCATGTGGCTCAACTCTTTCACCTGTAGGAATTACCCAAGAAAAATGAAAGCATTAGTCGGCTTTAATGTTCACAGTAGATTTATTAGTCATAGCCAAAAACCTGGTAGGAAGGTGCCTAATAAATTATAAATTAATTTTTTAAAGTATAATATATATATATATGAACAATAAAACAGTACCTAGAAATAAAAGGCAAACATGATTATAACATGCAAAAAAAGTGTAGCTCAATTTTTTTTATTCTAAATGAAGATAGCGTATCCTAGTTATGTGACATTTTACAAAACAACGTGCTAGTTAAAGAAATACATTGCTAGTTGCCACCAATTTAGGAATGGGGCAAAGGAAGATTAACTATGGAAGTCACAAAGGAATCCTTGCAGGAAACACAATTATGCATTTAGATTATGGACAGAGGTTATACAATTGTTTGCATCGGTCAAAACTCATAGAACTACAAACCAAGAAGTGTGGGTCTCCCAGTCTGTAGGGGACGTTAGCCACCAACCCCTAAAGGTGAGAGGGGCAGAGTCAATGAACAGGGCTCAGATGATCTGTGAGTACAATAAAAAGACAGACCGCCAGGATCAGCTTCAGAGAGGCAGCTCACCTTTATTCCAGGGGCAAGGGGAATATACAGGAATTGGGCAGCAGCTAGTGGATTGTCTAATAGGTAGGTGTTTACAGTGTGCATTAGGCAGCTCAATCCCATCATCGGGGTGGAAGCATGATACCTAATTAGGATACAGGTAGCAGACGGAAAGCTTTTGCAACAAACAGTGTCGATGGCCATACTTTTTTCTTTTGTTTTTATTAGATATTTTCTTTATTTACATTTCAAATGTTATCTCCTTTCCTGGTTTCCCCTCTGAAAACTCCCTATCTCATCTCCCCTCACCTTGCTCATCAACCCACCCACTGCTGCTTCCCTGTCCTGGCATTCCCCTACACTGGGGCATCAAGCCTGCTCAGGACCAAGGGCCTCTCCTCCCATTGATGCCCAACAAGGCCATCCTCTGCTACATATGCAGCTGGAGCCATGGGTCTCTCCATGTGTACTCTTTGGTTGGTGGTTTAGTCCCTGGAAGCTCTGGAGGTTCTGCTTGGTTCATATTGTTGTTCCTCCTATGGGGCTGCAAGCTCCTTCAGCTCCTTTGGTCCTTTCTCTAGCTCCTCCATTGGGGACCTTGTTCTCAATCCAATTGTTGGCTGAGAGCATCCACCTCTGTATTCATTATGCACTCACTCACTGTCAGAGCCTCTCAGGAGATAGCTATATCAGGCTCCTGTCAGCAAGCACTTGTCGGCATCCACAATAAGACCATCCAGAGACTGCCCCCACCTGGGGATCCATCCCACATACAGTCACCAAACCCAGACACTATTGTGGATGTCAATGGCCATACTTAAGCAGGCATCCACGCTCAAGGACAGCTTCCAATAAGGTCAGGCGAAGAGTAGGAAGCCCAGCTGCAGGAAGGGAGTCCTCCATTTTGAGCCGAGCTCAGAGAGCTATCCAGGCATAGAGACTGCGACCTTAAGCAGGAGGGTCCTCCAACAAAGAAGATGCAAATTTTATTCCACACCCCTTAAGTCTCAGTCAATCAAATTCAATTCAAAGAATGTATTTCAGAGTCCTTCATTAGTCATGGAGTCACTGTTTGTTTGTTTGTTTGTTCATTGTTTGTTCGTTTGTTTTACAGGGTCTCACTATGTAACTGTGGCTGTTTGAAACTCTCTGAGTAGACCAGGCTGGCCTCAATCACACAGGAATCTGCCTGCCTCCACTTCCCCAGGGCTAGGGTTAAAGGTGTACAGCACCTCATCCGGCAATGTTTTTGCTTTGTGTGGTTTCTATTAGCCTCGTATCAACTACAGTCTGGAAATAGAAAACAAACACATTTTTTTTTCCAGAAAACAATTTAAGGTTTAAAGTGCACGCTGCTGTGAAGAGCTCATGATCTCCACAAGCTATCATTGAAACCGCCGTTGCAATCATTCTGCCTGCTTGAGACGTCAATCATCATTTTGACCAGTATCCATGCTACATATTATTCACTTAAGAAGCATTTTAGTGATGAAATGCCATCCCACAGCAGCCTCCACTACAGCACAGTGACTATATTTTTCATCTCACAATATAGTCACTGAATCATCACATATTAACATTTCAAGAAGGAAAAAAAGATAAGTTTAGTAAACTAAGATATTTAAGAGAACAATAGTCATATAATTTTTATCCCACTGTGTTGCTCAGGGAATTCTGTTTCATAGATGACTGACAATCTCTTGCCATGCCTAATCTGTACATTCAATGTTATCATGTGTTTGCATAGTAAAAGTCCTGTTCCCCAGGGTTCAGTGTTATCCACAACTTCAGCACTTAGATTATGTGGACAAGAGTGATCACACTTGTACAATCGTCAGCTCTAGTTATCTTTAATATTTAGTAACGGAAAAGCAGGCTATACAACTTGATTTCAAATAGAATTTTGCTGTGTATAAAATATTTAAAAATCATTAATTCAGCAGTAAAAGGTTTCTCCATAAATTTACTGATAAATGCCATATTTATGTGTATATATTTAAAGTATAACCTTCTAAGAAAAGAATATAGAAAAGCCGAATATATACATGTATATACATATATACATATATATATATACACATATATATTATGAGCTTCTGAAAAAAGAATATAAAAAGCCTGCATACACACACAACATATATATGTATGTGTGTGTGTGTGTGTGTGTGTGTGTGTGTGTGTGTGTGTGTGTGTGTGTATGTGTGTGTGTGTGTGTGTGTATCATTAGCTCCTAGGAAAAGAATATAGAAAAATTGATGTAAGTTTTTCCATTACACCAATCATCCTCATCCCATCTCTTTCCATGTTCAGACAGTCCTAAGTCACACACCCCATTTGGGCACTACATACTACACCAAGAGGATTCCATCATCTAAAGCTCTCTTTTCTTGCATGAACAAACACAAAACTTTTAAGGAACACACTCATGTGACTCCAACTTTAAAGGGGATCTCCACCTTGTGGTGTGAGACGTCACCACCATGCAGCATACCTTCTGATGAGCAGTGTTGAAAGAAGAGTCACAAATCCAAGGGAGGAGCTCCTGAACGACTGCTGCAATGCCCACTCATGGCACTGACACCCCAGCCCTCATTTGGGATCACTATGTGCATTCTGAAACTCTGCAATTGCCTCTGACTGAGAAAGAATATGACTTCGCATTATTGTTTCTGAGTGTTCTGAACCAGGGTTTCTAGCCTGATGCATGACAGATTCACTCCTCTCTCCGTTTATTCTCATCTCATTTTATGGAAGATTTCCCATAGAGGACTTGTGACAGGAAAAGCAGGGAGCTGCTTCAGGCACAAACAGAATGGACTGAACATTCAATTTTTTTTCCTCCAGAAAGCTCAGGGAGGGACTCGTTTCAAGGGAAGAATCACAGCTGCCCTCCAGAGCAGCTGGTGCTTAGCATGGCACGGGGCAACACATCCATACATCTTAATAAAGCACACTACATTCATCTGTTAGCATCAACTCAAGGAAATACTCCAGTGGCTAAACCAGAGGGAGTATATGGTAAAGACTAACTAGATGCACAGGGGGAAAGTATCCCAAGGAAACTTAGTGATGATGTTTTACACACAGCCACGAAGCATACTGTGTCTTCAAAATTGAGAAGAATGTTTCACTATAAACGAGTCATTGTCAGAAGGGTAATCTAGATGGGGAAGTAACTCAAGCATGAGAGACAGACTGTTTATGGTCACTAGTCCTTCCTGATGTACAGAAAATTAGGAGGAACTTAAAGTATTAGCTCCTGAGTTATTAGCAATAGAAAAAAATGGAAAGCTATAAGTCTATAAGCTAATTAAAAGTATTTTTTAAAGCACCTGAATAGAGGTACCCTATGGGTTAATGCCAATCCCCAAAGCCATGGTGATAAAAGAAAGATCTCAGTGCCTGATGGGAGCTATTTTCCTCAGAGATGTTATTCAGAAAGGCTCCATAGAGGCTCCAAACTACACAGGCGATTGCAGTTACCCAGGAGAAAGCGATAGTAAGACCTATCACTGAAAACATCATATCTGGCTGGGACTGAACTAGATCTCCCACCCTCTGGCTAGTGTGCCATAGTGCCACACAGTGCTGTGAAGGCTGCTGGGGAGAAGACTCTGTAGCAGCTTTAGGCAGCTGTGAACATGGAAGCTATGATACCAAGCTGCAGTCAAAATAACCCCACTGTTGCAACAGTTACGTTATAGCTATGAAGGTAACCAGCAACTCTCTGATTGGAGCTGGGGTCTGCTCCATAGAATGAAATCCATCACTTGCTCAGGACACTTGGTGAAAAACTTCCAGTAACTGTGGAGGTCATAGGCTCTAGAATGCAATGTGTTATTTTGCTATTTTTACATTGTATTAAACTACCTTCTATAAATGTTTATTCCCACAGACTGTCATGGATCAGGGAGGAAGTCTCGGGACCTTATACCTTCCTGGTGGACCTCTGGAAACTGATGGATGCAGGAAGGAGGAAGAGTCATAGCTTTTAGTTGTATACCAACTGGTGAGACCCGCTGGGTCCAATGGATGGTTAGACACCCACGGTCATGCAGATGGTCCTGGTTAAACTCAGTAGATCACAACACAAAACAGAAAGACATGGATGCGAGAAAGGGTGTAAGGAGAGGGTCGATGGGAATGGGAGGGACATAAAAGAGGATGTACGCGACAATAAACCAAATGAACTATATGCATGCGTAAAAACTTTTCAACAAATACATTTCATTAGAAAAATAATAGGGGTGAAATTATTTTTTGAAAGGCTACTTTTTTAAAAATGTGAAGGTATGCCAACCAAAGGGCAGGTGGGGTGAAAAACAGCCTGTCCAGCAGGTTCTTTGAAGTCTAGCATCCAATGAGTTTTTATAAAGCAGGATGATGTCACAAGTGGAAAGGATGGTCTAAGGATCAAGATTTTCCTTGGAGTCTCTTCTCCCACTTGCTAGCAGGATAATGTTTGACATGTCACTAAACGACCTGAAATTAAATAAAGCGACCCATGTAAAACTACCCGGCATCAGACACCAGTAGAGTCTCACTAATCCATTCATGCAGCAGAGAGACTTGAATGCCTACAGGTCCGTCTCGTGTAAGGCATACTTCCGTCTTAATTTTTTTTTTTACTGTAAGCAGTTGGCTGGCACGAGACTCACCAGTCCATATGTCAATGTTTCCTGAGTAGGGGCCACACAAGTCTGGCCACTCTTCCAGTTGACTCGTCTAAATACTTAATGGCTACTGTCTGTACTTGGGAGTACTTGCTGGTAAATTACTTTGCAAGCTTCCTTGGATCTGTTCATGTGTGCATGCCCTGTCTACTCAATTAGGACTATTGATTTATTGAGCCAGGAAGCATTTTAGAGAGCTGAGCAAACCCGTCCTTGCGTAGGAATATGGAGGTCCAGGAAAGCCCAAGGATTCATTTCAAATCACACATCAATTAATATAAGGACTACATTTCCTCGATTTACTTTCCCCATGTGTTTTATCACAAGCTAATCAAAGAAATAAGCACTGGAGGGCAAAAGTGACTTTTCTACCCTCGCTCTTTGTTGCTAAAATGTTCAGTGCACATCTGTACACAAAATGACCAGACGCATTGAAATCTTTCAATGTTTGTGAGTGGTTTTGATGAGAAAAACAAGAAATGTTTTCTAACACTTAAATCTGTGTAATGGATCTTGTTCTTTTGTTCATTATGCAAGTAATGACATCATAGATATAGTAACAAATGTATGCTATAAAACACTTACACATCTATTATCTATTTGGTCAGGTTCATTAACCTGTAGAGATGCAGTAGGCAGGAGTATCCCCATGGCATAGTTGGAAAAAACAGAGACCAGAGAGGTTAAACCGTTTTCCATTGACACATTGCTGTATTTGCTGGTGCTGCCATCGCAGCCAACATACGCTTTAGGGTTTAGTGGCCTAACATTGTACTACCATAGTGTTCTGCAGTGCCCTATCTCTCTGTAGACTTTTAACAAAGATATCCTAAGTCTATACAATATTGGTCAGAATTCTTTCAGATAAATAGGAAGGTAAGTTCTGCACCTACTCCGGGACTCCTGGCACTGATCTCTGTGGCTCAGCACTCTGAACTGGCCCTCCAGGTAAGCATAGGACGTGCTGAAGTTTCACCAATCACTGTTATAGAGTTTCGTATGTCAAAGGAGGTGATTCATGTTAGTGTAAATAAAGGAGCCAAAGCCATTGATGATTTTAAGCTATGAGAAAAGTTGATACATTATTAGGTTGCTGGAGATGTTAGAATACAGAGAAGCAATGATTCAAGGAGAAACATTTTTCGGCCACTGAATCCTCAAGAAAAGTACCCAGAATAACGAAAAAGAATTTTTTTTTTTTTTGCTAAAAAGGCAGCTTCTTTAACAAGAAGTCCTGAGGAAACTGGATAGCTTCGTATAGAAGACTAAATTTTTATTTTTTTTTCTCTAATACTGTGCCCCAACCCATATCACCAGTTCAAAATTGGTCACAGACCCAAGGTAAGACCTGGAATTCTGAAACTCAAAGAAGAAATTGCTCGAGATCCAGGCAAAAGTCATGGCTTTTGGAACAGGATTCCAGAAGGGCAGACACAGTAAGAACTGGCAAGGGCATTCGTCCAAACTAAAGGACTTCTACACAGCAAACCAATCTACAAGGTGAGAAGACAGTCTAACGAGAAGGAGAAGGAGAAATCCTCCCAGGGATCATCCAGCAGGGTGCGGACCTCCAGGAAATGAGAGAACTCAAAAAATTAAACAGCAGACAAAAGATCCAATCAACAAATGTGTAGCTGAGCTCTCCGGGCACTTTATGAATAAAGACATCTAAGTGGTTACTAAAAACACGCAAAGGTACTCCACACTCTGAGCCTGCAGGGAATTGTGAATTACTCAGAGATTCTCAATCCTCCAAATGCAGAATGGCCATCATCAAGGAAAAAAATATAAACAACAAATATTGTTGGCTATTTGGCAGGGGTAGGGGCTTAGAGGGATATAAATTTTCTAACCAAAATGGAAACCAGTATGGGAATTACTCAAAAACATTAAAAGTAGAACTTCATAGGATCCAGCCATATGACTTCTGAATATATTCCCCCCAAAATGGAAGGTATTTTTTGCAGTATGATTTTGCAAGCAGTTGAGCTATAAAATCAGCTCACGTATTCAGTCAGTTGAATGAATGGATTTTTTAAAAATGTAGTACTTATCTACAATTGAAATTTATACAGCAAGAAAGAACAAAACTATGTTGTTTTCTGGAAAATAGATAAAAGTGAATAACCCAGGCCCACAAGAAAAACATCATGTGCTCCTCTCTCTCTCTCTCTCTCTCTCTCTCTCTCTCTCTCTCTCTCTCTCTTCAGATTCTAGGGATGGAGAAAGGCATGAAAGTAAGGAGGGGGCTATTAGGATGAGATGAGTGAAGGAAGAAGGGGTGGAGGGAAGAGAAAGAATAACAGAGAGACTGCGTGAGATCAAAGTATACTATATGCACGCATAGAAACATTGTAATAAACCCCTACTCTGTACAATTAATGATACTACTAATAAATAGCAAGAAATAAATAATTCAAGCAGGACAATCCATTAGGAGAATTCAGAACAGAGCCCTGGAGACGTCTAATAATTATCGACTTGACCTGGTGAGGCCATTAGAAGACTAATCTGTGAGACAGGAATAAGCAAAGAAGTTTATTGGATTCCAAATGTCCCCAAAGACCCAAATGCTAAGAGCTTACCCTCTGGCTAGTGGGGCTGCTGGGAAGCAGTAGAACCTTTAGGAGATGCGGTGCATAAGGGACATAGTTAGATCATTTGCGAAGAGCTCTCAAAGGCAATGTCAGGCTGCTGACCCCTTGGAGGGACCCCAGCCCCTTGCAGGGAATCCTTAGGCAAAACTGCTTTATAAAACACTACATATACCAGCCATTTGGTGATCATCAGTAGAGGATCGCAAATTCGATCATCTATAGGAGGAAAGGACCTCGGCCCTGTGAAGGTTTTGTGCCCCAGTGTAGGGGAATGCCAGGGCCAATAAGTGGGAGAGGGTGGGGTGGCAGGCATGGGGAGGGGGGAGGCAACAGGGGTTTGTTCTTGTTGTTTTTGTTTGTTTGTTTGTTTTTTAGAGGGGAACCTGGGAAAGGAGAAATTTACATGTAAATAAAAAACATAAAAAAACTACATATAATATTATGTATGATAAGCATGCAAAAATAAGTTTTTCCAACTAGTAGGTAAAATGATCATAGCCAACCATTTTGGCTAGGAATTTGATGAAATAATAATGTACAAATGTTTCATTTCAGGGCCTGGAAAATGGCTCCACAGTCCAAAGCATGTGCTGTTCTTGCAGACGATATGGGTTTTGTTTGTACAACATAGCTACCTATAGCTTCAGTTCCAGATCTGACATGTCCTTTATTCTCCACAGGCACCCCATGTACATGGTGCACATACAGATATGCAGGCACACACACCAACACAGAAAATAAAACCCCAAATGTAGGACCTGGAGAGATGGCTCAGCAGTTAAGAACACTGACTACTCTTTCAGAGGTCCTGAGTTCAATTCCCAGCAACCACATGGTGACTTACAACCATCTGTAATGGGATCCGATGCCCTCTTCTGGTTTATCTGCCCTTTTCTGGTGTGTCTGAAGACAGCTATAGTGTATTCATATACATAAAATAAATACATAAATCTTTTTTGAAAATCCCAAATGTATATCTGGATCCCGAGGGACTCTTCTTGGAAAAGGTAGAAGAAGCCATGGTACTTCACAGGTGCCCAAGAAATTCTGATGTGCTGACAATTGTAGGGGACACACCCTAAAACTGGCAGCTTTCCCACAACTCATGTAACCATCACATGACTTTCGCGAGACTGAAAAACGAGTCACTACAATAAGCACCGGGAGGATGAGCTCTGGTTAGAGAAAATAACCAGGAGCTCACGGTGCCAGCCGAGAAGGGAAAAGCCTTGTCCACGGAGTATAAAATAAATACTTTGGCTGACCAGTTGTGGCCATTTTGTTTGAGGGGATTTCAGCTTTAGGTTTTACAGTAGTGGTGATAACAAGTCATTTAGAATGAGCAAAGGATATGCTCTACTAATGAGCTTGCTGGAGGTTAAAGTGAAACCAAAGAAGCACTCGTTTCACTGGAGAAAATGAAGTGCGGGGTCTTTTGTCAGCACACACTTTGCCTATAGATACATGCCCTTAGTACTGAAGATTTCCAGGAAAAAATCATGAATAACACTTAATTCAGTTTACTTCATAACACTTAATACCATTTCATACTCATATTTTACTAATCCTTTCAAACATAACACTTTCCATCCGGGATACAACAGATATTAAAGGACTCGCTAGATTACATTCTCTGCCCGTGATTAGGAGTCACAGTAAACATGTAAATACCCAAGAGCACACATATGAAATAAGCCTGAGGAGGGGCTGCTACTTCTATCCAGGGGCTTTATTTATTTATCATTTATTCTCCTCCTATATAATACATCCCGATTACAGTTTCCCCATCCTCCTCTCCTCCCAGCCCCACTCCCTACTCCTCCAGATCCCCTGTTCCTCCCCCATTTCCTTTCAGAAAGGAGCAAGACTCCCAGGGATATCAACCAAACATGCCATAAGAAGTGTAGCAGAACAAGTTACAAGAGGACTAGGCACAAACTCTCAGATCAGGGCTGGAAAGGCAACCCTCTAGAAGGAAGAGGTTCCCATGAGCAAGCAGAGGAGTCAGAGACGTTCCCGACTCTCAGTGTTAGAAGTCCCACAAGAACACCAAGTTAACAACCATAACATATATGAAGAGGACCTACTCATACCTGTACAGGCTCCCTGATGGTCAATTGAGTCTCTGTGAGCCCTTATGAGCTCTGCTTAGGTGATTCTGGGGGCCAAGTTTTTGTGGCTCCTCTGATTCCTACAATTCTTCCCTCTCTTCTCCAGGGTTCTGCCTAATGTTTGGCTGTGGGTCTCTGCATCTGCTCTTAAAAGAAGGCTACAAATTATGTTAGAAAGGTAGGAGATATTTCTTAAAATACTACTTATTACATTTGTTTGTCTTTTAGGTCGTAGGGAGACGTTCCCATTGGGTCGGCTTGTTCAGTGATCTCACCACCAAGGAATGATGAAGTTCTTCTTGAATGCACGAAGCCCTTTTCTATGCAAATCTAGTTCACTCCCATGAGGATGCGTCACACCACTGAAAGCCCCTGGATGAACTAATTGTTCCATGTAGATTGGTATTGACCTCCACAGACAACTCCTTCCTCCTCTCTCCTCCTTAGATTCCTCCTGAGATGTCAGGGTTAAGGAGAAGCCAGTTCAACCTTCAAGGGACAACAGCAATGTACTGGGTAACATACTAAGAATACAAATTGCTTTTAAAGATTGGAGCCTTAACAATATGTTAAAATACAATAGTCATCCACTTCCTGGGAGTGGAAGGGGGAGGGGCTCAGGTAGCAGAGGCTATATCTTGTCTCATGTCCCCTTGTCTACACCTGGCCAGGGCAAAGGCTATCTATGGACAACTTTTCATGGGTCAGAGGCTTTTTACATTCTGCTTTGGCATGGTTTTTCTCTCAACAAGAAGTGACTTAAAAGTGGACTTAAAAGAAACTGATGATGATGATGATGATGATGATGATGATGATGATGATGATGATGATGATGAGGCCAGTTCTGGTTCTAGGTGCTTTACTGAGGTTAAAAGATCTATAGATCAGCTTTCTTTCTAGATGTAGTTTATCTGAGAGCAAACTGCTTAAAAATAAACAGACACTAAAGAAACAGACCAAAACCATTTCCTTCTCTCCCTCTCCCTCTCCCTCTCTCCCTCTCCCTCTCCTTCTTCCTCTCTCCCTCTCCCTGTCTCTGGCTTCGGTTGTATTTATTTAATTCCGAGGGAATTTGTCCAAGTCTTTTCCTATGACCCATCCCGACCCCATCATCACTCCTTATATTAATGCTATCCACAAATCATGTTTCTAGACTCAATAGAAAATGTATGGTTTTTTATTTAATGTCTTCTTTCCTTCCAAAATTCTACTACAGTTTTCTAAAGATATTCCATGGGATCACTCCCATTTCCAAGCAACTTGAATCAGTTTCTGAGTCTTCAGGATGTCCTACCCACCATTTACCTACCCATTTGCTATGAAAATCCTTCAATCTGTCAGCTTTGGTCCTGAATTAATAGGTCTATAATTAAAATCCAACAGAGAGCCCCCAAATTAATTAGGACAGGAGACAGGCATGTAAACAGCATGGAGCACAGTTTTCCATAAAGAAATGGCAGGATTCATGTCAAACAAAAGCAGACCCTGGGTCTCTGCCGGTCCTGGCATCAGCTGGTCCAGAGCGTCATTCTGAGGTGCCTAAGAGAGAGTTGCCAGACAGCAGACAGCAGTGTGACACACTGTCTAAAGTGTTATTTACAATATAACCCTCAAGGGCACTTCTCCTGTTAACAGGGTGCACACACACACACATGCACTCACACACACACACCATATAGACACATATGCACACACACACACACACACACACACACACACACACACACACATGATCAAACACAAAGAGGCTGAAGGATCAAAAATCTTGTTCATGCCTGGGTTTTCCTCTTCAGCTTTTCTGTTCTGTGAATGGGGAAAGTTTTTAAGTTTTCTGGAGCCTCACAAGTGTGGCTATTGAGGCAGGATAGTTTAATGGTTCCCTGCATTGAAGGGCTCTCACAGGCCTGACCATGGCAAACACGGCACAGACAGGTTTGCCGTTTGCTTTTCTCCCCTCGTGAAACCGTTAGATTATACTCCTAAAGCTTGCCGCCGGCATCTAGTCCCTTCTTTGGCCACTGACTAATTCCTGAGCCTGGTAGCCAAGGTTCAGTATTCAGCAATCAGAATTCATTACTTTGACTAACCTAATTAAAATACCCAATCAGAATGTACACCCTAGCTCATTCTAGCACGGACCTCTCCATTTTCCTCCTTAAATTAACTCTTGCAAAGCTATTTGGTGCTGTTTCTGTCCAATTCAGAGTGAGCCACCTTGTCTCTTTGCCTTGCTTAATAAAGGGTCTCTTTGGATTTGGTTTGTGCTTAGAAGTTGGTATTTAGGTGTGGTCTGTGCCTAATCCAAGGTCCAGACGGGAGTACCTTGCTGTCTGCTGCTCTCTTCACACACTGAGGCCAAACTGGACTGAAATAAGCCCGTAACTGACTGTGAGACCTTGGATCAATCAAAAGTGCTCTGAGTTTACAAATGCTAGGTGTGTGATTAATGTCTGCTGAGCCTCAGAATGAAAAGAGTGGTGATCCCTAATTTTGTGCCCTTTCAAAATGTAATGCTTAAGAGATCTATATTAATAACTTCGATGTATTCTTCTACCTCTATAAAATCATCCCTAAAGCAAGGTTCCAGGCTTTATGCAATGTTTGGCAGTCAGCAAAAGCAGTTATTTTATTTTATTTTTTGAGATTATACTTACAACATTCCTCCATCTCTCTCCTCCCTCCAAATCTTCCCATACACCTCTCCTTTTTCCCTTTCAATTTTTAGCCTTTTTTTATTTATTATTACATGCTTATGTGTATATACACATATATTCCTAAGTATAACCTCCTCAGTATGTATAAAGGTACTTGTATGTACACTTTCAGGACTCAACATTTGGTATTGCATAACCAATTCATGTGCTCCTTCCTGAGGAAGACTGGTTTTGTTGTTGTTGTTGTTGTTTGTTTGTTTGTTTTTTCAAGACAGGGTTTCTCTGTGTAGCCCTGGCTGTCCTGGAACTCACTCTGTAGACCGGGCTTGACCTCGAACTCAGAAATCCACCTGCCTCTGCCTCCCAAGGGCTGGGATTAAAGGCGTGCACCATTAAACAGCGTGCCCGGCTGTTGTTTTTAATAAGAATTAATAAGAGAAATGAAATGTCCATCAGCAAAGCTGTAAAAGGAGACATGTTAACAAATCAAATAATTCATTCCTTCCGAGACAAAAATGTGTCCTTGCCCTGAATGGTATAAAACCGTACTCTCTTCCCTTCCTCTATTATGGAAGAGGGCTTTTTTTTTTTTTTCTAAAAATCTAAGTTATCTTAAGATTGGCAGTAAGAAAAGAGGACTATAAAACCTTGTCAGCGATGACAAGGTCTGAATCAAGCTCCTGGGACTGTTGAGCAGAACTTGAAGGATGTGTAGCAGGCTGAAGATAACAGGCCACAAAGGCATATTGATTAACCATGTAACCTTCTTTGAAACTTGTTCTCTGGCTGCCCCCACAGCACTTTCACAGCCTCCAGGTGAGAGATCTGAAAAGATTTTTCACCAGAGCCCTCGATAGAAACGACAACTGGAATAAACTAGACTTGTGGTGGGACAGTTTTCGCCCTATGGAGTCCTCACACCTCGCAGAGCAGCTCTGAGGGGCCTTAGAGTGTACACATCCACTCTTCTTCTTACAAACGCCTCAGGAAAAATGCCTGTGCATTTTCAAGGGAAAAACCACTGATGGTTATTCAGTCCACTGGAAGACTACTCAAACATGAAAAGGAAAGATCAACGGAGAAATCTCCTAACATAGCCAATACTGGGTAATGAATATTTGATAAACAATTCTGGCTCCCAACCCACAGGCAGGGGAGAGTGCTCCCTTGATACTCGGCAATAGATATTCATTGATGTTAGCCGTAGCAGTAAGAAATATGCTTCGAGGCTACCCACGGCAAAAAGAACAATAGAAACTCCAAAGAACCCAAGAACTAGAGCTGTAATGGAGTTTCAAAACAATAGAATCGTTTAAAAGATACGCAATCATTCCCGAGGTCTTTTCTGGTATCAGTATCACGGACTGGACAACTCCCATCAATGCTAAGCCTATACTCTCCACTCCTGGTAACTATTTACTAATTTCTTAATGGATGTAATTTTTCTAACTTTGGGTTTCTCTCTACTTACGGCTTCAGCTTAGTCACAATTGTAGGAGCAGCTGACCCTAGCAACAGTTACTGTGTCTGGTGGCCTGTCTGTCTGTTTCTCTGTCTCTCTGTCTCTCTGTCTCTCTGTCAAGAAACATGAATTGGTACAAAGATCTCCTATTAGGTTTCATCAACAGCTGTTATAGTTCACCTTGAGAGTGGCTAACGCATTTGGTATCCTTACTCTGTGTGCCCTCTTCTAGTCCAATAAAGTGGAAAAGAAGGGTTAAACCATTTAAGAACACAGGTTTAGGAAGGTCAGTGTGTAGGACAAATCAGACCTGACACCTATCTTTTTCTTATTCATTCATTTTATGTGTATTATCTATGGACAGCCTACTTTTATCCTCCCATGTGTGTCTGGGTGACAGAAATGAGTAGTTGCCAGAAAAGCCTAAAGCATTTATTAACTTGCCTTTTACAGAATACCTTTCTTTCACAGCAAGGACCTTTACTGAAAAGAGACTATGACGGGTTTTCTAGGGTGAAGCTCAGGAGTATTGTGGGTACTCAAAGACCAAAGGCTTCAGGAAGTCTCAGTTATCGTAAGCCTTTGGGTCCACAGGCACACTGACCATAAAGAAGCATATAAACATTCAAATCTATACAGATTATTTCTTGTGAACAAAATAAAAATTAAACATTTTGAAGTGACATTGATCCCATGATAGCTCTTTAGTGCCTTGCATCGACATGAGTGAATCTACCTCTTAAACACACTGGGAATTTTGATAGAGCAATGTCCAAGCAGTACTTGATATGAGCAGTGGGACCAGCATTCCTACTTAACTCTGGGTTGCAATTGATACTGCTGTGTCTGTTCAGGAATGTGATAGGGAATTTACCTTGCATATAACTTCAGACAAAGATATGACATACTGTGGTTGCCATGACTCCCTCCTGGTCATTTTGAAGCTTGCCCTGACCTTTTTATGATTCACACAGCTTCATGATCACTACATAATGCTTCATGGAAATAGTATTTTTCCACCATACACCTGCAAGAAAGTAACATTCACGTCTTGATTATGAATTGCTCCTTGCTTGACTGAAGGTGCTTGCAAGCAGAGATTGTATTCTATCTTACTCATGTAGGCCACTAATTCCTAACATAGTGGCAGACACATCTGGAAACATCAGAATCAACTTGTAGAACGAAGGCACGAAAGTTGCCTTGTGTCCTTATAGTGAGTTTGTTTTTTTTTTTTGTAGAAAGACTGTTAACTATAAAGGAAACCTACTACCACTTCTATATCACTTCTGCAGGGATGGGAAAGCATTTAAATTATGCCTATGAAAAACAAGCGAAGAGTTTGTGAGATGTGGACTTCCTAGCTAGACCTTTATTCCCCTCTTTATCGTTGCCGTGCATGTGTGCACGTGTGCAGCCACGCCTGTGTGCCTGTGTGCGTGTGTATGGACCCACACTGGCAGACATGGCTGGCTGTACCTTACAAGACCTAGTTCCAAGACTTCATTCTCCTTGCTAAGTCAGTTTCACCTTGTGCTCTCACGATATTGCGTCTAAATATTTACCACGTAGACTGAATTCCAATTGTCAGTCTGCTAGAGAGTTGCTCCTGCTGGCTTACAAGTTCACGTGACGCCTCCGTGTGGTCAAATTCACTGTGATAGAGTAAATGAAGACAGGTTCTAATAAGGACATAAAATATAAGACGCTGACCCCTGCTGTCTATGCTAACGAGTCAGAGCACCTTTCTATGCAGACTCCCGTCAACCCCTCGTCTTTCTGACTCATCTTTCTGACTGGTATTTTAACATTTACACAGCTCTAGGCAAATTGTTGTCATTGAGGGGTTCAAATCCCACCAATGACCTTTAACCTTTCATCCTGCCCAGCACCTAACACTCTAGGCCTCCTCTTGTCTGGCATATAAGGGATGCCAGGTTTCCTGAGAGCATGAGACCTCTCCACACCATACCTCCCCTGAAGGAGAAGCAGTGGGCCGCTAGCCCTTAGTGGTGAAATCCTGGGAAATGCAGTTAGCTGGATTCCTGGAGTCCTCCTCCTCCTCCAGAGATTTCTGCCAGAGACTTGCCACCCAGCCAGGCTGTAGGAGACTGCGAAAAGTTAAAGAAGGCTGCCCCCTCGTGGTTGAAAAAAATACCAGTTCTAAACTGAAATGCTTTCTATTTTTTTTTCTTCTTAATTATTTTTTAATCATTCCATGCGTTTACATTTCAAATGATATTCCGCTTCCCAGTTACCCTTCCAACACCCCCCATCCTGTGATATCCCACTTCCAGGTTACCCCTCCACCAACCCCTACTCCCACATCCATCCTCCCCCTTCACCTTTGCCTATATGAGGATGCTCCCTCACCCACCCACACTCTCCAGCCCCACCGCTCCAGCATCCCCCTGTGCTGGGGCATCAAACCTCCCCAGGACCAAGGGCCTCCCCTCCCACGGCTGTCAGGCAAGGCCATCCTCTGCTACATATGTATCTGGAGCCATGGATCCCTCCAGGTACACTCCTTGGGAGAACTGGACGGTTAGGCCAACCTATGTTGCTCTTCCAATAGGGTTGCAATCCCCCTCTGCTCCTCCAGTCTTTTTGCCAGCTCCCCCTAATCGCCACACTAAAAAAAAAATACAGAGCTTCCCATTGAACCTTGAGCAGCGAGCGCTTCCATCTTTTCAAAGCTAGATACTGTAAAGTATACTGCTGTGAACTTTTAGGATTTAATGAATAAGGAAATGTGGAGCTCAGCGCCACAGTACCTGAGATACTGAACAGGAGCCCTGGGTTAGAAGTCAGCTTGCACTACAGGAAGCACCAAGTCTCAGGGGAAAAGAAACGTTAAAAACTTAAAGTCACAATTTTAAAACTCTCCCTAGATTGACTTACAAAAATAATTGTCAGTTTATTACTTGTTCCAGAATTTAAAGACCCATGAGTGATTTTCTAATATATATAGGATTTATCTGCTAAGTGGTTTATCTAAAGAAGTAATTTTTTTTTTTTTACTTTTTTACTTTTTTTATTGAATATTTTTTTTATTTACATTTCAAAAGTTATCTCCTTTCCAGGTTTCCTCCCCACCCCAAAACCCCCCATGCCATTCCCCTCCCCTGCTTCTGTGAGGATGTTCCCCCACCCACTTGCCCTCCTACCCACTCACCCACTCACCCACCCATGCACCCACGCACCCACTCACCCACTCACCC